>JAHWFP010029948.1:107554-163505 GCA_023313725.1 Lithobius niger
ATTTCATTTTTGGAAAAACAGGCGTTTTTCGGTGGCGCTCGTTTACAGTATTTGATTTTGATTACTGTTACTCGAAAAAAGGAAACCATTGACATATGATGAAAAACAAAAACTATAGTCACATTGAACTATTGCAATGATACAAATAATATGAAATATTGAAAGTCAAATGATTTTGAGCCACGAAAATGTCAAAAATGTTGATTTTGAAAAATGTTGAAAATTGTGATGCAAATCACGTGAAAGTATGAGTTTTTATACTACTTTGCGCACTCAGTCAACCCCCTGCCCCGTTTCGAAATGGGAAATTCAAAATATATATTGTGTTTGGAGGCCTCTTTAAAACGTTATGGCACTTGGGCCCCAGAGCTGCCAGTCCGGGCCTGGACCATTTTCCCACTATACCGCAGTTGGTAAGGGGAAAGGGAAGAAAGCGTGGGGGGGGGGGGATACTTACTGGGATGCGATAAGTCCACAGAAAAATGCAAAAAACTTAACATAAACCAAACACACAAAAATAAAGTAGTTGTTTGGACGGGAAAAGTTTATCATATCAAAAACCAAAACTAGTAAAAGGGTCCGCCAAGTTCCGAATGGTTCGGCCCTTCAAAGGAGTGATATCAACAGACCAAAACATTCACCAAGTTAATCGCACCGCTTAATAGTTCGAAAGTTAAATGAAAACTAGAACATTGCTACTTTTGGTCGCAATGTTCAAGTTTTCATTTAACGTCCAAAGTATTATTCGGTGCAATTAAGTTGGCGAATGTTTTGGTGCGTTGATATCACTCCTTTGAAGGGCCGAACCATTCGGAACTTGGCGGCCCTTTTTACCAGTTTTGGTTTTTGATATGATATCACTCCTTTTTTTTAAATTGTGTATTAGACTCAACTCCACTACCGTGCAGATGAGTAATAAAGTGGCACGTCAACAAGAAATTGGTTTTCCACAATTTGATACTACCTTTTGCCTATAGGCCGAACTATTCTCAACTTGGTCACCTCGTTTTTGTTGTAATTTGTTTTATTTCGTAGGTTTTGGTGTGTTGATATCACTCCGAACCACTCTCAACTTGGTGGCCTCTTCACCAGTTTTTGGCCTTGTTTATTTTGCTTTGTTTTTAGAGTTGGTTTATTTTTTGTGTATTGGACGTGAATACAATTTCTTTGGCAACGTTGTTTAGATTTATCGTACTACACTAGTGTGTGGCTAGGCACGCACGTCAGTATACACGTTGTCATTGTCCGAACTTTGGCTGTCCAATGAGAGATGATGCCGACAATACTAACAATGGTTATAACAATATTATCCCATCCCACGCCATCCTCGTTACACCCCAAGGCTCCTAACCATAAAAGGTACGCAGTTCATATCGTACTGCAGCCATTCGTCCAATTTCATAGCTGGAAGCCTTCCCGTTATCTCGATATCAATGAATAATCACCGTATGGAAATTAACATGGGGATGAGCGGACTAGAATTAGCTAGCTGGTAGCTTTTTAGCTAGTTAGCTAGCTAGCTAGTTACACATTTTCAACGTTATTGAGGGTCAGATTTTGCATTGAAATCAGCTTAGCTGGCATTCCTACACGAGTTAATTTTTGTCAGGTGCGTCATTGCTCTTGATTTCAACACAATTTAAGCTTTTGTACCGCATTATTATTTTTCCCCAAGTACCTGAAATGTGCCCAACTATGCTTCAAGATATAAGACACAGTTGCTATGGCGCCGCGCTACAATGGTTTACACAGTGGCATGACGCTGCGCCTCCCTGCAAAATTCCAGTGTGCGCCCCACACTCAGTGATCCGCAAACCATTTTATGACAAATCAAAGGTGTATTTTAATATTTAAATTTTTTAATTTAATTTTTACTTACACGTATACAACTTGCATTGATAGCTTGTGGTTGCGTTTAAAAATCTTTTTGTCTTTCTTTTATTTCCACAAGTGTGTTGATAACTACATCTAAATTTATTTTTCTAGCTTGCTGCAAATTAAAATATTATCAGCATTACAAGTATGTACTAGTATTTACCTGTTTATTACGATAAAGGTAATGGTTTAAAGAAGCTAATCTATAGCATTAAATCAGCAGAATGCCGCAGATCTACACTTTCCTCCAGCTTTCTGGTAATCTGGGTAAAAGACGCCAACGTTAATGTAATATTTAATACCATTGTTGACACAACAACTTGATGCCATTGAACACTAATAAAATCTAGACACATGCTAGTGTGTCACGCCAAGTTAGGCAACAAACATCACATCAATTCAACTGTAGAGATTGTAAACCATTGTAGCGCGACGCCATAGCGTCAGTGTCTTATATCTTGAAGCATAGTTGGGCACATTTCAGGTACTTGGGGGAAAATAATAATGCGGTACAAAAGCTTAAATTGTGTTGAAATTGAGAGCAATGACCCACCTGGCAAAAATTGACTCGTGTAGGAATGCCAGCTAAGCTGCTTTCAATGTAAAATCTGACCCTCAACAACGTTGTAAATGTGATACTAGTTACTACCTAGGTAGCTCCGCTCATCCCCATGTTAAATCCTATAGGGTGATTATTCATCGATACCGAGATAACGGGAAGGCTTTCACTATAAAATTGGATGAATGGGTGCAGTACAATACGAACTGCGTACCTTTTAAGGTTTGAAGCCTGTGGGCATAACGGGGATGGCGTGGGAGGGCGCATAATTACGAAAATATTGTTATAACCATTGTTAGTATTGTTGGCATCGTCTCTCATTGGACAGCCAAAGTTCGGACAATGACAACGTGTATACTGACGTGCGTGCCTAGACACACACCGGTGTATCACGATAAATCTAAACAAAGTTGCCAAAGAAATTGTATTCACGTCCAATTCACGAAAAATAAACCAACTGTAAAACAAAGTAAAATAAACAAAGCCAAAAACTGGTAAAGCGGATACCAAGTTGAGAGTGGTTCGGCCCTTCAAAGGAGTGATATCAACACACCAAAACTTCCGAAATAAAACAAATTACAACAACAACAAAACCAAACACCTATATAAAGAGATGACTAAGTTGAGAATGGTTCGGCCTGTAGGCAAAAGGTAGTAGCAAAGTGTTGAAAACCAATTTCTTGTTGACGTGGCACTTTATTACAAATCTGCACGGTAGTGGAGTTGAGTAAATACACAACTTTAAAAAAAGGAGTGATATCATATCAAAAACCAAAACTGGTAAAAGGGGCCGCCAAGTTCCGAATGGTTCGGCCCTTCAAAGGAGTGATATCAACACACCAAAACATTCGCCAACTTAATCGCACCGAATAATACTTTCGGTAGTAGCCATGTTCAAGTTTTCATTTAACGTCCAAAGTATTATTCGGTGCGGTTAAGTTGGTGTGTTGATATCACTACTTTTAAGGGCCGAACCATTCGAAACTTGGCGGCCCCTTTTACCAGTTTTGGTTTTTGATATGATAAACTTTACGTTATTAAACTATTAGTTTTTTATAGTTAAACATCCCTGCAGAGACATATACACAGACACACGTATGCAAAGTTGCATTTTAACTTATTCATACCGGCTTTAAAAAAACAGAAACAAAACGGTCTTTAAAAAACGTCCGATTCGGTTTCGGTTTATAAGTAAAAACCGAAACCGCGGTTCGATTTCGGTTACCGACACAGCACTAGTTGTCCTGCCGGGTAACCAGAATCGAAAGGAGTACCTCTGCCAGAAGCAAGGGCTTCCTGTATGGGCGGAACGTGACATTTTTTAACAAAAACCGGTTAACGGCGATTACAGTGGTTTTGCAAAGTCATTTCAAGAAATAAAATCACACCTGAACCACCAGAAAGAACATTTTTTCTTTCATGGATAAGCTCCATGTCAAAAAAAGGGAGCAGAGGAGAACTTGATATCTTCCTTTCAGCAGTTCAACACCCTCGCCACGTTATCGGTTTGGTCCCTCTTCATGGATGACACCTCGTCGTCGACTTAGCTTCTCCACAACCAAATATCTGGGACCGACTCCCTGGCAAAGGAATTGAGGTATCTCAATCGCCACCGAACAATCAGAGCTCATCTCGATAGTGGCCAGACCTACCTAAG
The DNA here is from genome assembly GCA_023313725.1 of Lithobius niger. Classification (NCBI taxonomy): domain Eukaryota; kingdom Metazoa; phylum Arthropoda; class Chilopoda; order Lithobiomorpha; family Lithobiidae; genus Lithobius; species Lithobius niger. The sequence goes on from JAHWFP010029948.1 coordinate 111,646, forward strand.
TTTCAAGTGAAGTTCTTCGAGTCACGTGCCATCTTCAACTCCAGGGAAATCATCACGAGTTGACGATCTGACGATCTTCATACGCGAAGAAAATCAAATTCACCACGAACCCAAAGCCAGAACATTGGGGTGAACTACGTCACAAACATCCATCTCTGCGACAGCACGGAGTTTGTGACCCAAGCATCCGACATTCACCCTACAACTTGCTTACTCCGTCAATGACTCTCATCCCATCAACAACTCCTACACACAATTTGACTTGCCAGAGCATCAGCCTCCCCACATCATCACCCAACATGAAATAAAAAAGAGAGTAGTTTCTGTCTGCATGGAACACCATTTCTACGGATTCAACACACAGTAATTTGATTACAATCAAATCCCTCAACCAAATCTTTCAGGCTAACAACCTCACACTTCGCACAGGAAACAACAATCTCATCTAACATCAACAACCACAAGACTTGGAAGTGAACCACAACCCAAGACTTCACGACAACAATAAACGCCCAGAATGACCCGACGTCTGGAAACCAAATAAGCCAAGAAAGCAACCCACCACAAGCTGCTGCCGCTTGGCGACATCCAGCACAAAGAAATCAAAGGTAAAAATTTCGTCACACTCTTAATGATTGAAGGCAAAAATTTGTAACCTGTCTCTCAAAAAAAACAACACATACTAATCAAATAAACACACTGACGGAATCAAAGATTCCGAATGGGAAACGCTAGCTTGCAACCCTAGGGAACTCGTTCAAAATGTGCCCGCCACCAATTCGGACAAGGTCAACAGTCAGTGCAAAAATTGACAGATATAGTATTTTTACAAGCAACAAGAAACGTAAATTTGCCGGCCTCCCCATGAAGGCCAGCTGAAATTTGTTTCTTTTGCAAAGGAAAAATCTATACAAATCCACCCTACTTTCCCTCTTGAGTCACCTTCTGACGGATCGGGAGAGAACAAAAAGATGCAAATGCTTATGAGCAAGCTCTTTAATAAGGAGTGCTGGGCATGCGCAGTGGGGTCGGCAAGCTGGGTGGGTCAGCGAAACTTTAAATTTACCTCAAGGCGAAGAGAGCATAAATGCAAAAACTGACAGGTGTAGTATTTTTCCTTTGCAAAGGAAACAAATTTCCGCCATCCTTCATGAGGGCCGGAAAATTTACCTTCTTAACATCCTAAAATACTTACCTTCAGTAGAACCCGCCCTACCTCCCCGCTTCGTAGAATCCGGTGGTTTCCCGTGTGAGAAAGGTTCAAAGCGATATGACTAGAATAACTGCAATGCTCATGTTATATTGAACACGAACGTAGCCCTCCTAGAGGGTGTTTAGCTAAACTAATCTAATTAAGAATTAAATTAGAAATTTTGCTTAAAATTTAGTTCAGGCGTTAAATAGCAAAAATAAGTGATTTTAGCACATACTGAAGGTAAGTATTTTGGGATAGTAAAAACTAATTCTAATCAGTGTTAAAATTTTTGTATTTTTCGGCTAGTTTTCGCGATTTCTTAATTTTTTTAAATAACCGTGTTGCGCCCATCCCCTTAAAAGTCATAAACAAGTGGGCGTTAACTCTGTGATTTACGGTAGGTATGTTAACGTAACTGAAACTAATTATTTAGTAGTGTATAATAAATTTGTTTTTCCTGCTCATTGTTCAATTTTTGTTTGTTTTTCAAAGGGCTTTCAATAATCTCTGGCTCCCCAATGCTCAGAAAAAGGTATCAGCTGAATACACGCATTCACATGACCTTATGGAATGTGATAAAAATAATATATTAGGTAAGTAACATTTCATTAAATGTGGTAATAATTTCTTTTGTCTTCTGGTTGCCTTGGACTTTAACAGTCTTACCCCCTTACCTTGACTTATCTTTTCCCCATAATGTACAACATTGATCCCACAGACTGTAATAATTTAATTGAGATGCAAGTATCTTATGAACTGCTCTCAGAGACTAATTACTACAACTACTCATTACTAAAGACTGTAAATAAGCCTTCATTGCTCCTTCTGCTATCATGTTGCCTTTTGTTGCTGCTCACACTCACCTTCATTGATATAAGAATTTCTCATTGTCTGTGGATCCCCGTTAGAACTAGTTACCCAAAATACATTACCTTGCATTCAATGCAAGACTGATTGAAAATGTATTATAACATTTTCGTTCAAAATTTAAAATCTGTATGAACTTTATTAAATAATCAGTAAGATTCTAATTTGTAGTCTTAATTACTCATGTCTTTGATTTATTTATTTTTTGCCCTTGAAATTAACTTTTATTTAGACTGACTGTTAGGAATACCTTTGAAATGGCTTTGTTATTTGATGATACTATGGATAATAGTGTCCCTTCCTCTTTTCCCTGTGGAGGGACTAACTGCTGTGATTTCTTACCCAAAGGTATTAACCCTCCTTGTGTAGATCTGACTGACGTGCCTATTAATACGAAGGCTCCTCTCGAACGCATGCAGCATTTCCTCACCAACGTGCACGATACATGGTGAGTGAATTTAAATTCTTTATTGTACATCTATTATGAGTGGATGTACTTATAATTTAAAATCCATTCAGCCGTGATCTGCTCTACACTTCAAATTACCACAGTGTTTGGAAAAAATGGGCAAAATGATCTGACTGATCCCACAAAACTTTCTCCTGTGCCATAAATTCCACGAACGTGTGTGCTATTTTCAATGCACACTAGATTAGCATTTTATTATTGTTTTATGGAAAGTGGGTCTATCCAACAAGCACAAAACCGGACTAGTTTCTGCAAGCTAAGAGCAGAAAATACTGCTTGTTTGGGGCTCCATTCTACTGAACGTTAGACACCCAAATTTAGGCCCAAACTTGTGCTCTCAACCACAAGAGTATTCTCTATTTTCGAACCCAAACAAGTGCGAAACAGTCTGTCTAGAGATCTCTGTGGGTGAGAACAGCTCTATTTCAAGTTGTCAACTGCTATTAGTTAGTTGTTTTTTTTTTTTTACATTGAACCCTTAAAAATTTGCATTTCAGATTATTTCTGGGTGTAGTGGCTTTTTCTGTAAAAAAAGCCTATTTTTTTTATTAGTTTGTGAATGTTTAAGCTGAATATGAGCTGCAACTTCTAAGATTGCTTAAAGAACAACTGAACCTTGTGGCTTTAATTTCTGTATCGCGTTATTCATGGCACTTAAAAAAAAATTTATTCTGAAAACTCAACATGCGTAGTAATTCCTCAACAGTTAATTTTATAGCATTGGTGATTTTCTTCCTCTACTGAGGTGGCAAATGAAATTTCTGGTAATGGCTCATGTTACATTACACATCACATTTCATCATGTACGTCCCTTCCACTCATTTACTTCACCATGATGAATAAATCCCACTGCTCACCGCTAGTGTTGCCACTGGTCCTGCAGCTTCAACTGGCAAAAGTACAGCGATCTTCCAGTCCGAAGGCGAGAGGAGCCACTGCTCACCACCAGTGTCTTGCCACCGGACCAACAGCTCAGCCAGCTTTGAACAGCGTACCTACAAAACCCCGAAAGTGAGGACCCACTGCTCTCCACCACTGTCTTGGCACTAGTCTTACAGCTCAACCAGCTTAGACCGGCATACCCGCAATAGCCTAAAGGCGAGGACCCACTGCTTAACCACTGGTACAAACAGCTCGACTAGCTTAGAACAGCCTACCTGAAAAAGCCCGAGGGCGATAGATGCAAACCTTAAATGTCAAACTGCCAATTCCTACCCACTTCCAATACGGAACCTGTTGAGCCTAAAGGTTTTCTTCATTGGTCCATAGCACTGCTCTTTACTGAGTTCATTACTAACAGCCATTGGTGTAGACACAGGGAAACATCTTTCCATTTTGAACTTCTTCAAAAGTTCCATTATGTACCTCTCCTGACTCTATACCACCCGCAGACAATTTGTCAGATTTAATTCTCACAAAGTAATTGATCTTTCGAAGTGCTCTGTGCTCGAGATTGAAGCGACTTTTGGTAAATTGCTATAATGTGTGGAGGTAAGTATGGTACTCAAACAAAAACTAACTACAACTGGGGGTAAAATTAGGGCGTTTTTGTCAGCAGGTGGCAATTGTGCTTATTGCAATGAAATATTGACAAAAGTTGTAAAGTACTGGTTGTAAAGTACTGTTTAAGTATGTTCCTAAAATGTTGAAGGATATGTGTTGGGGGGGGGGGGGTTATTCACAGCGTCTTAGATTCAAACCCTCAACTTAGATAGTGGGTCAATGAAAAACAAAGATAACTTAATGCCATCCGCAGCTCAAATGGCCACATACCATACCAACTCGGCAAGAACCAGTTAGCAGCATGAGACCATCAACCGTTCTCTGTCCTAAAGCCTAAAGTATGATACGCACACTAATGATGTAATGCTGATACGAAATTTAAAAGTTTGAGTGTAAGTGTCCGAAGAATTCACGTGAGCACACTGACACAATATTAGTGATAAAGAAATTGAAAGTTTGAGTTGAGAGAAGAATGGGTTTTTCAGCAAGTTTCATTTCCTTTATAATTTAAACATCCTGTAACTCATTCTATTTTTTCCTACAGTTACCATATTCTAGGAAGTGCTGGATCAAGCCTGGCAAACGAATTCTACTCCATTCCCACATTGTCAGAGTACATTACTTCCAGTGTCTTTGAAAACATTGATATAATTCCAGACTACCGATTACGTCCCATTATTCATATCCTTTCACAGAATTTTAGGAAAGAAGTTTGTAGTTTTCATTTTACAGATAGCAAATTACTCTAGTTTCATGTAAGAATCGCACATTGCGAAAGCTGTATTTTATTGAGCCATATGGTTACTCAGTTTAGTAGTTCGTTGTGGCTGCTGGTTCATTGTTTTGTGCTAATTTAACTTGGTTCCCACTTGTTAAAGATCCATCCCAAGAAAAGTTATGTGAATTGGAATCATCGCGTTCGGTGTGGAAGTAGGACAGTTGGTGCGTGTGCGTCTCATTGCCCAGGCCTAAGGAAGAATGCCAGTATAAGCATTCGAAAATTTGCTAGTTTGGAGTAACTGGAACACTTTCGGTACTGCGTTAAAAAGAAGTAAGTGATAATGAACGAAAACCGAAGTAAATCATCCGTTCATCCGTTCCATCGGTATTTGAATTGAAAAAGTTATGTGGATTCCTTTTCTCGAAAAAGTTGCATCATGCTTTCACAAGCCATGAGACATGATTTTCTGTAAAGCCTTCTAATTGTTTAGTGTTCATTAATGTAAATATCGGATTCGTTTGGATAAAAAAATGTAACGTCTGTTGTTGACATGTAACCTTCCACTCAAGAAAAATGTAAATATTATTGAATATTGTCATTTGAAAAAGATCGACCTTATGTCGGCCGTTTTCACGAATAGCGTTTTTAACCGTAGAATTGTAGTTCAACTTGGAGCCGGAAAACTGTATGTACAAATGCGGTTGGAACCAATCTTGAAATCTTTTAGTTTGGGCAGTAAACAAAATTCTAGTTAGTTTAAAATATAAATTGGTATTTTAATCTAGGTTAAACGTATAGTTTAATGTGTCTTTATTTGACTCGGTTCACCTAATGTAACAGCTGTTAGCTAGTGTCAATAGCAAATTTTAGATTTGCTTGTTAACTCACTTCGAGTTAGAATTTTTCATTCATTGAGCTGTATTTAGTCCTACAGCTATTAACTTGTAGTATTGTATAGCATTATTATTTGTAAATAAAAATAAGTTAATGTCAGCGTATTTCAGTTTTAAGTTAGTATTGTGTTGCCTACGACAGCAAACCAGAACCAGATCGGAGAGACCTTTTTTTGGCCAATCATAGAGCGCAAGTGCAGCCAATGGGATGCTCGCGTGCGTGGCTGTTCTTTTCTCGGTCTGGGTGGAGAAGCGCGGGCGTTTGAACGACGTGTTGCCGGAAGTCAAGTTGTCGGTCATTAGCGCTCTTTGAAAATTCAGTGTTACGATGTGTAATTGTGTAGGCCAGCCAATAATCGCCTTAGGCGCAAACGCTTCTGTGCAATCGTCAAATTAGAGTGTAATTTATGAAACTAACTTAGGTTTTTAACCAATGGGAAGCCTTAAGCTCTCCTGCCCGTCCGTGCGAGGGTAGTGTGTTTTTGTATGTAAGGAAATGGAAATTTATGTTCTGGTCTGAAAACCAGTGCAGAGCAGCGGGACGTTATGCCAATTTTAGAGTAGGCGCGAGCCTAGCCAAGTGGCGGGTAAAGCTGACGAAGTCGCGTTAGTATCATGACTTGGTAAACCTTAGATTAATAAAGTACTTAAACTAAGCTGTAGTGTAAAGATACTTTATCTAATAAGATCTTATGGTGTAGTCACTAGAGAAGGTATCCTAAAATGACTTAGACCCTGTGGTATACCTCAGATGGCTGCAGCAAGAGTTCAGCGTTACGCAGTTATGCTGAACGGCTATTCTTATGATTTTGAGCACATTCCTGGAAATCACTACGTTACTATTGATGTGTTGTCACATCTCCCTCTCCCCAACGTTGAGGAATTTGAGCAATAGGAGGAGCAGTACAACATATTGACATTGGAAACAATTTCTAACCTCCCCATTTTGAATGAAACCCTTGTTGAAAGTCGCAAGAATCCCATTTTGTGTAAAGTATACAGATATGTTCAGCATGGCTGGCCTAGTCACTGTGATGATCAAGATCTTCTTCCATACTTTATTAGGCGTACAGAGATAATTGCCGAGTCTAATACGTTTTGTGGGGGCTACAGAGTGATCGTACCTGCAGCCTTGCAGAGACAAATGCTGAGAGATTTGCACAGTTCTCACTTGTGAATTATCAAATTAAAAGGTCTCGCACGCACGAAAATCTGGTGGCCGTATATGGACGCAGCTATGGAAAAGATAGTTAAATCTTGTGCGAATTGCCAAGTATTTAAAGAAAATCAGGTATCAGGTACCAAACACACATGGGAATACCTCCTAAAAACTAACGCCAGATTTCATGCAGATTTCTGTGGCCCCGTGGATAACTACATGTTTCTTATTCTAGTTGATGCGTATAGTAAAATTCCTTTTGTCCACAAAATGAAAGTAACAACTTCAGAAAAAGTTATCTATATTCTGAATACCCACATTTCCGAATACGGCTGATGGACATCTTTGTTTCAAAATTGGCTTAACTCCAAAGGCATCCGACACCTAACCGGGCCTGCGTTCTCCCGCTGGGTCAACGGGCTCGCTGAGATTTTTGTCAAAAACTTCGAGAAAATCTATAAGGCTGCAAGACGCGATGGACTTAATGTTCAGAATAGTATTAAAGCTTACATGGAATCATCCTGAATTACACAAAGTGCTATTACACAAGCGACAGCAGCTAAGCTTTACTTTAATCGTGAGCTTAAATCACGTCTAGATTTGTTGCTAGCTGACCCGGTTGCAAAAACTAAAGAACGTCAGCATAAACAAGTTCAAAGTTCACAAAATAAGACGTTGCACAAATACTGATTAAACACCCCCCGTGTGGTATCGCAACTACAGCCACACGTCCGATAAACTGTGTCGAGCGGGAGTAATTAACGATTATACAATGTCCTAACGGAAGATAACGCTATTGTGCGTAAACACAGGTCTCACCAGAGGGAACGTGTTTTGGCAGATAATAAATACGATGCGGTTAATCCTAGCGCACCGTTGTCGAAGCCAGCACAAAATTCCGTGAATTCAGAAATGCATAATAATTCAGATAATAAGCAACTTCACTTGAAAACAAATCTTAAGTGTTCTTCGGTTTGTAACACTCAATCTCAGGGTAGTCACGAGGTTTCTACGACTAAGAGAAATAAAAGCTGGCAATTGATTGGTTCCCGTCTACCAGCTTTGTTGACGCCTCAGGCCAGTTCAGCAAAGTCACCTTCACGTTTGCGATCACCTGACCAAAAAACTGACCAATCAACGCCCATCAGTTATTATTCACAGAGTCGCGTGTCACCAAAACCAATCACGACAGATCAGTTGGAAAGTGTTTCCGGTGCAATCCCAAGTTTCGCAAGTTTCGAGGGGAAAACCTTTAAAGTTCTTTGACTTTTGATTTTGCGTGATCGAACTGTGAGTATATGACAATCCCAAATGTTTTGACTCCAGATACTAGCGCGCCCGAGCGGAAAATTAGCGAATCAGAAAACGTTCAGTTGCCGGTAGTAACAGCAAACACGCCAATACCAATTGAGAAACATCGTAAAAGGCGTAGAGCTATTAGATCTCCAGTCTTGGAAGGTGAAACAGAGATTGAAACTGAAAAACAACCATAGATCTTAGGTCGTAGCAAATGCATTCGCAAAGCACCTGACAGAATGAATCTTTAACAATAACCAAATAACATATTAACTTACAGCACCCACTAACAGGCTGTATTATCCGTCGTTTTAGTCCGTGTTATTTGTTAACCCAATAGAGGGTTTTATTTTAACTTGTTCCATGTTGGAAACAATGTGCAAGTTAAAGTTGTGTGTGGCCTGGAACTGACCAGGTTAATTTTAAATGGTGTCGCGACGACAACCTGTGCCAGTCAAAGTTATTTGTATGAAAAATTGATTTCATTATTTTAATCCTATATGTTTTGTTTCTTACTATCTGCAAAATTACTTGCCTTCAGTTCTTATGCTAAATTCGCTAAATTTGGCTTTTGCCATGCTCAAATACAAAAATCTCTGATTTTTTGACTTCAACACGCTAGTTGCAAGTCTTCACCGCCAGGTGCGCTGCGCAGCATAACTGCTGCAGCTGCCTGCCTCCCGTGGGAAAACCCCATTCGCTTTTGAGCACGCGACAGTGAAGGTCGAGCGTGCGGCTTAGATTCCCTTTTAAAATGGAGGATAACGAAAGTCAAGAAGTGATCGTAACGGGAGATGAAGAAGTCGATAATGTTAACGAACTACTGAAAGGTGGAACGTATCCATCATGTACCTGCCAAAAAACCCCGAAAGACTTGCATCTGCTTTGTAGAAGGTGTCGACAGTGCAATTTTGTTGACAATATTTGTGATATTTGTGAACTGCACAAGGCCGAAACTGTGAAGAAAGTGCTCTACACTTGGAGGCATTCCGACCAGAAGAAGGCAACTCGAAAAGAAAGCAGACAAGCAAAAGGCAAGCCTGGACGAACGTTTGGCAAGCATGAGCCGGGACCCGGATGCGCCGATTTTCATGAAAGACATGGCGAGCGTGAGTTCGGATACGACGGCACATTTCGACGGGTTCAAAGAAAACGAAAAGTCAAATTATCCCGAAAGCTCCTTGGGTTCTATGCTAACGGCGGCTCGTGAAACGGCACTTTCAGTGGTGGAAACTAAAACTAATAAATTGGAAATGAATGTCAGTACGAAGGTGATCGACCACGTGGACCTGAAACTTAGTGAGATACAGCAGTCGTTTCAAAGCCAATTAGCGGGATTGATGGCCAGCATGAACGTTCTGGTAGCGCAAAGTGCCCAACCAATTCATCCGTCAACTAACGAAAATTACGTGAGCATGGTAGTTTTGAACAATGATTTATCTGTACAAAACGTACAGAAGGTAAGTAATTTTTATGATAGTAAAAACTAATTTTAACAAGTTAAAATTTTCATTTTTACTTGGTAAACAACATCGTCATGCGTGCGGGAGCACAAATATTCCACACCAAACGATTATCCTTGGTTCAAATTTTCACTGCAATGTTTTGAAAACCAAATTCCAAAGTCAGCAGCTAATCAAGGGAAAAATTTTACACTTGATGTCTTCAATTTACCACTCTAAATGCTGGTTGCCGGTTTTTTAGCAGCTAATTTTGACATATCCGACAACAACCAAACTATACCAATAAGATGATCTACAAAATAATTTTGCAAGCAAATTTGAAATGTAAAAAATGTAATTTACTTCCAACAGAGTGGAAATTCTCCATATTTTGCTTACTTCCACACTCCAGATAGTTCCTTATCTAGCTAATTTTCGACTGCAGCCTGCAGTCTTCTTCAGGCTCTTCGAAGTAAGTAAGTATGGAAGTAAATTTGATGCAGTGTTCCACAGTAATGAGCGTCAACGTTACGGACTTTTTTGTAAAAAATGTAAATATTTTTAAGAAGAGAAAATTTAGGGCACCACCGATTTTTCAGGCGTTTCTTATAATTTTTTTTTTTACAAACATGTTAATTTTAAGGCTTATCATCTTTCACAAAATGCAGTTATTCACTTTGAAAGCGATTTGACAGCTCTCTTGCTTTCCTAAAAATAAAAATTCACTTCTTAAAGCTAATAGTGCACTTACAATAGAAATAAATGTACAGACAAGAAAAAATAATCTATTCTTTTGTTTCAGCTGGTTTTAGATTTTTTGTACTTAGTTTTTATTTTGCGGGATGTAGTGTGGTCTCGTCACTTGTGTGCACCACACCTTAGCAACACTTAGCTCCATAATGTTAACCCCATACCTAGCACTAACATCTATTAGCCTATAGGAAGTGTGCCATACTGATATATTGAACTAATGTAATTGCCATAGACATGTGACATTGTGTCACATAACATGTAAATACTATAAATATTAATGCCGCATTAAACTGGTGTCCACACCCTTGCTTGTTACTGAAGTGTCAGTCATTACTCTGCTGAGGGAATCCACGTTAGTCATTCAAGCCCTTAAGACATCACACACCCCAAAGAAGATTAATAAGAATTAGTCCTAGTTCAACTTAAGCCCAACATTTCTTTGCCTATGCAATGAATGAGGACAAGCTAGTGTAAGGTTCCGGGGGTTCCTAAAAACCTTGATAATTTATTAATTGTCTTCCCGATCCAAAATTGTAAAGGGAAGAAGGATTAATATAATATATTTATTACTATCTGCAAAATACTGACCTTCAGTAATTTATGCTAAAATCGCTATTTTGGCTTTTCGTTGCCCCCCCCCCCCCCAAAAAAAAAAACCTTATTTTGTTGTCTCCGTGAGTTTTTCCCCTCTGCCCGCCAGGCGCGTTGCTCTGTTATCACAGATGCCGCCGCCATCTTGGAATGATCCTCACATTCGCTTGGGCACGTTGAAGCGTCAACGTGTTTAGGATTTTTCGTGTTCAAAAAATGACGAACATGAGTGATACTGAGAGCAAGATTCGCGAGAAAATCAAGGCGGGTAACTACCCAAGCTGCACGTGCGTCAAAACACCACAGGATTTTCACCCTTCATGTCGCAAGTGTAGGGAATGTGATTTTGTGAATCAGTTTTGTGATCTGTGCGCGTTACACAAAGCGGCGGCCATCACACACGTGTTGCGGGCCTGGAGCAAGACAGACAACAAGCGGGCCAACAAGGAGAAAAAGGCCGATAAGAGTATTCAGTCTATTGATGATCGTTTGAGATTAATTGGGGTTGACCCCAACGCACCTGCTATTTTTCACGAGGACTCTAGTTTTGAAGGTTTTGTTGAAGCCGATAAGGCGGTTTATGCCCCAAACTCTTTGGGTGCGGTCGTATTAGCTGCAAAAAACATGGCGGCGGTCACGGCTAACCTAAAAGCAGACGAATCCAGGGCGATTATTACTAAAGACATTAATAAATCGTTGGAGACAAAAATTGACACTTTGAAATCTGAACTTTTGGCCTCTTTCGCTGATCTTTTGAAAGCCCATAAGCCTATCGAGGGGAGCGAGAAAATTAGTAATCCGAGTGTTTCTATGACTCCCATGAACGATAATGAACGTGCCTTTCCGGGGGAGGAAAAAATGGCGGCGGACAATGAGAAAATGCAAATTAAAATGGGCAGCACGACCGCCCCAAAGTCGAGCGCTGCCATTAAGAGCCAAAGTGTTAACGCATCCAAAGGGGGTAACGTAGGCAACCCAAGTGATATTCTTAGGAAGGATGGTAGTAAAAAAGTGAGGGAAAAAGTGGATGAGAGTGGCAGGAAAAGTGGAAAAACATCCATCCCTAGCGGTCATCACACGGACGGAAAGAATTCCGGAGGTGACCGCAGGGATAGAGCCGACACAAGTATAAGACGTAGTAAAGTGTCAAAATCTCAGTCCGCTCCCGAGAAAAGGGAATGCGGACGGGAAAAGGGCTGAAGTTCGCTGAACGACAAAGGTCGACTCGAGCATGGAAAATCGGCGCCGGAGGGCGACGGGTTTGCGAGGTTTTTAGAGATGGCTAAACAAATGTGGGTCGCGACGGGCAGAAGTCTCCGCTGAGTGGGTCGGATAGCAGCACGTCGCCCGAGCGTAACGGGTCGCCGGGGCGCCGAGTATCGCCGGGGGTCGCCGGGATGCCGAGTATCACCACGCCGGGGCGGCGGCCGGGGCAGCACGTCGCCGCGCAGGTCGCGGTCCCCATCGCACGGCAGAAGCAAGCATTCATCGCCGAGCCATAGATCGGGGAAAGGCCGCAGAGATTCTCCCGGGAAAGAGAGGTCACCAAGGGCGGCTAGGGCGGGGACGCGCCGGCAATCGCCGTTGCGCCGACAATCGCCGTTGCGCCGACGGTTGCCTACGAAGGGAGACGCAAATTACGGACGTGATCATTTGGAGGAACACCTTCAGGTACTAAGGGAAGCACTGAAGAGTTGCACCAAAAGCCTGCACACACCGGAAAATGCATTAAAGGGACATTTGGGGAAAAAGGTCGAAACTTTTAGTGAACGAAATTTGTCAAAACGGAAACACGAACCTGACCCTGGTCATGCAGTGTGCAAGAAGGGCTTTGAGGCTGACGACATTTTTTCTGAGGAGGAAACTTTTGACCTTGAAGGGGAAGTCGAGTTTGAGGAAAGGGAGGAAGGTGAATGGCAGGATGAGGAGGAAGAGTTTGTCCCGGAGTCAACCGATAACAATGATCCGTTTGAAGAAGGCCCAGGCTTTATTCACTGGAAGACTTTTGCCGGCTACGTTTTTTAACATCTACGCGAGACTCGGTATGCAAAAGAGGCGGCACCTGTCGAGGAAGACCCGGACGATCCGCCTATGGACACTTACGCTAATTCAGGGATGATAAAGGCTCAGCCACTGCACCTCCCACAATCAGCAGTGGCTTTTCGACAGTTACTGAACAGTGAAGCCCTGACTAGAAGAGACGACAAACCGATTTCTTTGTCCAAACCCTTACCGGCCCATGACCCAAAGAAAACCAAGATGTTTTTCAGATCAACAGGGAAAGGTGCCCAGTCCAAAAAACGATACAAAACATTTCCGGAAGCGGAGTACATCACCGAAAAAGCGGAGCTTGAAATGGACTCTGTACTCAGGACACCCGCAGTCATCCGCACGCCTCTCAGTCTGCACGACGAGGACGAGATAATGCTATGGTGCGGGATCCGTGCCAATTCACACGCCGAACTGGTGTACTCAGCATCGACTGCGGCGATCAAATCTTTAGTGCGCAATAGACCGGAGCTACGAGAGGACGAGAATGTTAGAGAATGCCTGCACCTCATGAAAAGGGCTTCTTCCTTTCAGCGGGATAGCCTTAACTGGTCCGCGAGACTGTTAATGAATTCAGTGTTTAGGAAGAGAGACGCTCTATTGGAGTCGGCGACACAGATTCCCACGGACATTGCTGGTCAACTACGGCTGCTCCCCATCCACGCGTCGTCGGAGGTGTTCAACGGAAAGTTACTAGAGCTGGCACCGGAGTTGAAGGAGAAGACCAAACCGCTGTCAACGGCGGGGAACGCTTTCCCCCTAACGAATGGTAGGAGACCGTTCGGCAGACTCCAGAACTGCTTCAGGGGCCAAGGTCTAGGGGGGGGGGGGCGAGAACAGAGGCTCAGGGCGCAAGCCAACCCAGACGGACAAGCTGAACGACGGTACACCCTTTCGTGGCTCGGCCCCTTCCAGGGGCGGAAGAGGCAGTTCTAGGTTTCCACGTGGAAGGGGTTCCTTCAGAGGTAGGGGAAAGAGGCCCAACCGTCAGTGACGTTCAGCGGGCGAACCTCGCCCCAGTTCACCGGCAGGTGGGAGGAAGATTAACTTGGCATCTGAAAGAATGGAAGCAGCTGACGGACGACCAGTTCATCCTAGACACCATCCAGCACGGCTACTATCCTCCATTTTCCTCCCGTCCAGCGCTAGCAGAAGAACCACCGGTTTGGGCGCAGGACACTGCGGAAGACCTGGATTTGGAGGACGAGGTGCGAACACTAATGGCCAAAGGGGCGCTAATGGTTGCGCCACCGGACTCCAAGGGCTTCTGGAGTCCGGCGAGGGTTATTGCCAAGAAGGGAGGAGGAAAGCGGCTCATTTTCCACTTGTCGAAACTGAACTCTCACATTGCGAAAGAACACTTCAAGATGGAGACCATAGGGTCCATTCGGGAAGCGATTCAACTGAAGGAGTTATGGGGGGGGTGTCTTACCAGTTCAAGACTCTGCCTTTCGGACTCTCGACGGCCCCTCAGGTCTTCACACGGCTGATGCAACCTGTGATAGCCAAGCTGCATCAGCAACACAAACGAGCACACGCTTATTTAGACGACTGGCTGATAAGGAACAAGTCGGCGGAGGATCTGAGTCGCCAACTTCGGCAGTGCACTGCACTTTTCTGTCGGTTGGGACTAGGCATCAACTTCCGGAAGTCAAGATTCAACCCCCAACAAGTATTCATTTTTCTTGGTGCCGAGTTCGACACGTGGGTGTGACTAGTCAGACCATCACCGGAACGGATTGCAGCCACGAGGGAGACGATGAGGATGCTGCTCCAGAGACAGCGGATATCCGCAAAAGAATTGGCATCGGCCATAGGGATTGCGGACTCCAACGCAAGGTTAGTTCCCCTGGGTCAGTGGAAAGTGAAGCCCCTCCACTGGTTCAGGAAGGACGAGTGGTACCCGAGACGCAGTTGGAAAGACTGGGTGAGTCTACAACGCTTCCCATTAGAATGTGCGGAGTGGTGGCTGACTCCGGGGACGTTGGAGCAAGAAGTACTGATGCGAGAGCCGACCCCAGAGATACTACTGTTTTCCGACACATCGGCTTCGGGTTGGGGAGCCCACATGGAAGGTTTGCAAGCTGCGGGACAGTGGTCGGATCAGGACCAGTCTGGTGCCACGTCATATCGCCGGGAAGTTGAATGTCTGGGCAAACGAGTTGTCGCGAGGAAGCACGATCCCGACCACGGAATGGAAGCTGGACGAGAAGATTTGCGAAGCACTTTTCGAGAAGTGGTGCCAACCGATAGTAGACCTTTTTGCAACTCGCTTCAACAAGCAGCTGGAGAACTACGTGTCTCCCTTCCCAGACAGTCAAGCCTGGGCGACGGACGCCCTGTTCATACCATGGGAGGGGATGTTTGCTTACGCGTTCCCACCCTTTTCGATGCTACAGAGCGTTCTCAACAAAATCAGAGAGTCGACAGGGATATTCCTTTTGATAGCTCCATACTGGCCGGCGGCGGCGTGGTTTCCCGACATCCAGGAACTCAAGAGAGAGGAACCAGTCCGATTACCTGTCACAGAAAGGCTACTCTCATAGAACAAGGGACGGACCATACACCAGAATCCCGGGGTTCTGCATCTTCACGGGTGGCTGCTCTAAGGAGTAGTCTGCTGAAAAAGGGCTGTTCCGTGAAGGTGGCGGAGAGGGTCTTCGGAGGTTTAAAGGCATCCACACGTAGAAACTATGAATCTTAAGTGGAAGAAGTGGTTCGTGTGGTGCTCAGGCAATGACGTCAACTCGTGCAACCCCTCCGTGTTCGTGTTAGCGGATTTTTTGGAAGACTTGTTTCGCAAAGGGTTGTCACCGATAGCTATCAAGGGATACAGGTCAGCGATCAACTCTGTGTTATCCTGCTTAGGAAACACGGGCGTGGTTGACAGCCCACTGATGTCGAAAGTGATACTGGGGTTCGACCAGGCGAGGCCAAGAACGAGAACACTTTTCCCAAAATGGAACCTACCTTTAGTGCTCAAGAGCCTGTCAAGCCCACCTCACGAACCGCTTAGGAAAGCATCGATTTTGCACCTCACCCAAAAGACAGTTTTCCTAACGGCGTTAGCTACTGCAGCTCGGCAGAGTGAAGTGGCAGCGTTTTCCAGAGGACGGAACCACATCAGGTTTTCAAGGGACTGGTCGAAAGTATCGCTTTCCTTCCCCGCTCACTTCACGGCGAAGAATTCTAGACCAGATGTAGCACCAAAACCGGTGGTGATACCGGCCTTGGGCCCACTAGTCCACACGGAAGACGAGGAGAGGTTGCAGTGCCCGATCCGGGCGCTGCGCCATTATTTGGCCAGGACTGCAGATCAGGTCTCGGACACAGAGGAGGAAGGCCCAGCACCCTTGTTCTTGCAGGTGGACGAAACACACAACCAAGCAATTAATAAGGCGGTGACACCCTTCAAGTTGGGCAAGTGGCTCTGCGCTGTCATTCGGAGGGCTTATGAGCTGGGGGAAGATTGTGTGGATCTCCCGAAGGGAGTTTGAGCTCATGAGCTAAGGGCACTGGCTGCATCGTGGGCTTATGGCTGTGGAACGCCTCTGGACGAGGTGGTGGCAGCATGCGCCTGGAACAATCGGAACACGTTTGTGAGTCACTATCTGCGGGACACGAGCGGCCAACGAGGTGAGAAGGTGATAAGGGATCATGTTGTGGCGGGACAGACGTTCTTCCACTAAACATGTATAATGCACCTTGGAAATCACAGCAGTGAGAGCCGTCAACTCGAGTGAAAGACAAGTCACAAAGAGCATGGAGGCCTTCACGCATGAAAGACAGCACACCCCTGTGGCTGGGACACACCGCAGAAACCACTACGAAGAAAATGCCACACCACGCTGGGGTGAGCAGACCACTCTGGGGAATAATGTCACACAGTGGAAGTGGAACATTAAGACCCACAGGTGGACGTCCACACAAGGAGGCCAGTTGGACACGCACTAGATAAGAGGTTGGTAGTGTTGTAACTCTTTCTTACAGTGTATGAACTCGTATTCTTGTTGTTAACCTTTTAAGGATTAATATCCAGCTTAATTTCAGGAGATAGCCTATTTCTGAGTGTGCTACTGGTGTTTGAGTATACCATTGTTAGCCTTCATTGAGGGTGTTTTACAATTAGGCCTGTTTCCTATGGAGGGATAGGAAGGTTACGTTGATCTAGGGGATTCTAGTTTCAGCGGCCCTCCACCAGGACGACAAAGTCAGCATAAATTATTGTAGGTCAGTATTTTGCAGATAGTATTAAATGGAAATTTTAACAAGTTTAAAATTAGTTTTTACTATCCTAAAATACTCACCTTCAGTAATGGAAACCCACCCGCCTCCCCGCTTCGCTTAATAGAAAGGTTCAATAAGCGAATGTGAGGATCATTCCAAGATGGCGGCGGCATCTGTGATAACAGAGCAACGCGCCTGGCGGGCAGAGGGGAAAAAATTCACGGAGACAACAAAATAAGGTTATTTTGTTTTTTTTTTGTTTTTTTTGGGCAACGAAAAGCCAAAATAGCGATTTTAGCATAAATTACTGAAGGTGAGTATTTTAGGATAGTAAAAACTAATTTTAAACTTGTTAAAATTTCCATTTTTTTGATTTTGATTAAAATCATAGCTTAACTATTTTCATTGCAAAAATGCCTCAAAAGTGAGTCAAACTATTTTTAACTGGTTCCAGCCGTAAGTTATGCACCTAACAGTGGCCGAAACATTGAATAGTTAACGTCTAACTTATGATACCTGCCATAAATAAATAGGCATATGTTTGAAATCGACTTCTTTTATTCTGACTTTTGCGTGAATAACTTAAGTACATTTTAATTCATAACAGAGTTAAGGTTAGGTCTCATTTGTAAATGAGTGGTGGCAGTTCTACCAGGATTGTCGAGAGGAGGGAGAATACTGCCAGTTAGATGCATGTTACGCTGCCCCCCCCCCTCCCACCCATGGACTTTAGCGAGGCTCCGTAATAAACTGCGTTGCGGCCAGTGGGATTTAGTAAAGAATCCAAATTCTTCCCACTTCTTTCGTCGAGACTGTGCCAGGATTCCAGTTGCCGGAATTCCAGCCATACGTTACTGGGATCATCGTAGATGACAGGATCTCCAAACCCACAGCCATCGATCGCCGCTGATAGAAGCAAGTCCCAAAGCCGTGGTCAGCGACCGAACCCAGCAGCACCAACGATCGTAGGATCTGAGGAGCTGATGTGCTAAGCCGACCAAACCGAGGGAAGCTTTAAACCATCTTCCTATGTTTAGATGACCCACACAGGCCTACAGTAGGCAGACGTTTGACTACAGTAGGCAGACAGAGCCGGAATTCAGCTTCGAGAGCAGCCGACTTTGTCAGCATCGCTATGGTCATTTTGTGAGTAATTTATTTGCCACTTTGTGCACTCACTAGTTTGTTGACTATTCCAGTCAGCTTTACAGAGGTCTGTTTGCTGAAATGAAAATCCAGTGATCCAGTCAGTTCAGCAGAGGTTTGCTGGCTGGAACGAAAACAAGTGTTTGTTTCCAGTGAGCGGCCAACACGGACACCACAGACTCAAAACTGTTTATTTAATTCCTCAAGTTTGCAGGAAATCAAGTCTTGCTCAAGCAAGAAGCAAAAGAACAACAGCAAAACACAGCCGAAGTTTAGTGGTTTTATGATTTAAAATTGTGTTAAAAAACAACGCTTGCGAGACCAAGGTTGAAGTTTTAAAATACTGATATTTGCCTTGACAGAGGATTGTGACTTAAATTTATTTCTGGAAACTTTGGGGGAAAAAGGTAAAATTTTCCAGCCAGTTTAAATAATTTCACCGGTCGTTTAAAAAGGTTTTTCTTGTTGCTGGAAATATACTATACCTGTCAATTTTTGCGTTTATGCTCGCTTTGCCTTGAGGATTTTTAATCGCGGCGATCCGCCCAGCTTGCCAACCCAACTGCATGTACAGCCCTCCTGATAAAAGAGCTTGCTCGAAAACATTCGCATCTTTTTGTTTTTAAGCGACCTGTCATTCGGTCGTTCTGTTATGCCTTCCCCGCCGCCATTCCCCATCCAAGTCCCTGTCTTCATCTGTTCCCGTGGTTGCTGCATTCGCATTCGACTTCGCTCCCTTGTTGGCAAATCCGACGTCTTCATACAAGCTTGGAATTTTCTCAACTGAGGCGCCTGGTTCCTGACATTCGCATTCATCCCATTCTTGCCTCAATGACGCTGCTGTATCGCATCGCTTGTAACGGCAGATGCTACGACGGCTGAGGTGCTTGCAACATCCCCGACATCTTTGGTTGACATTGGCTGTTAGTATTAGTTTTCTGGTGGGTACTACGACTTTTTTGTGAATAAGCACAGTATTGGCTACAGTCCCGGCATGGGGAATGAAGCGTTGTTGTCCTGACTATAGGCCTAAACATTAATACTATCCGATTTGCACCGCCACCATTGGTGGAAATAAGTTAACTGTTTAACTGGAGTTCAAAGATAAAAATGGGCAACATGTTATATTAACTCAAACAATTAATCCACTAGGGAACAAAACTGAAGTTTAAAACTCTTGGTTCTTACTATCTGCAAAATTACTTACCTTCAGTTCTTATGCTAAACCAAAGATCCGCAATCGGACGTCTCTTCCCAAGTTATACTTACCTCTCACTCAATCCAAAGAGTGCCTGACGAAACCCCCTCTAGTTCGCATCTTTCCTACATCTTTGCGAAGATCGTTATTCTAGAAGCCCTGACCTCTGTAACAAGGCAGGGTGAGCCAGGCGCAACGTCTTGGGAGGTCAGTCGGGTAAGTTTTGCAAGGGATCGGGCGGCGGTCACACTGGTTTTTCTGGCAGAGTTCCCTGCCAAGAATCTCATACCGGACGTAGCTCCACAGCCAATACTTCAAGGCCTGGGCTGGCATCGTTGAGCCAGAGGGTACTGAGAAGGCTCAGGGTCCTGTTCGAGTGCTCCACCACTGTGTCTTGAGGACGGTGGTTGCGGACGCGAGGCCAAAATCATGACAATGGGCAGTTCCACCAACTCCTCTTTTCCTTCAGGTGGACCAATTATCAGGCTACTCCCTCCCAATCCCAGTGACCCCACCCAGGATCAGCAGGTGGATCTAATGAGTCATCAGGCGCACCAATGAACTAGGTCCCCTTTCCTTTTGGATCTGCCTGAAGATGTCCGAGCTCACAAGCTCAGGGCGCTTGCAGCTTCTAGGGCTTATGAGGCAGGAACACCCACGAATGGGGTCGTCACCGCCTGTTACTGGATCAACCGGAACACTTTCGTCTCTCACTTCCTTTAAGATATAAGTACTTCGAGAGGAGTGGCATCCTTGACGCCACTTATGGCGGCCAGGAGTCAAATTGGGAATGGACGGCAGTCTTACGTGGGCACAGTGATAACTTGAAAGTAACACACAGTGGAATGATGTTCACAGTGGAACGATGAACACAGTGGCATGTGCATTCTGGTGAAATGGCTACACAGCACCAGTCAGTGTCTTAGTGTAGTTCGCATGGAATTTTCTTTGATTGGGGGAAAGGAGTACAAATCTCATTCTGGAGAGAATATTCACCGCTACATGAGTTCGTGTTTTAGTGTTATCCCGCTTGGAAGTTTTCCTCGACAAGAAGACATAAGAGTTGCGTGAGTGAATGCACAAATGTAAAGTGGATAAGTGACGCAGTGGAAGCTTGCTATTCGTCGGCACTGAAGCGAGGAAAGCAACTCAGTGTCTGTACGAATGAACGTTTGATTGGATGCAAGCAAGTCGACAAGTTGGATGGGAGGAGGAATCACCCCCAGGAAAAGGAAAGGAAGGGAGGATTTTTCTTTCTGGTATGAAATTTGAATCGTGTCACTAGTGTGTAGAGCAAGGCAAATGAGTTAGCTGGGTTCGTGCTGCCCCACTGACCTATTGGTCAAATTCACCACATACTGAAGGTTAGTATTTTACAGATAGTTAGAAACGTAAATTTTAACACTGATTAAAATTAGTTTTTACTATCTTAAAATACTTACCTTCAGTAGGACCCACCCAGCCTCCCCGCTTTGCTGAACCCGCAGACACAGAGGATAAAGGGTTCGAAACGAAAGTGAGGATTGATGGCTGTTGTTGCATTGTTGTAGACAACAATACAACGCTCTAAGTGGCAGTTGGGCTAACCTCATTGCATTGTTAGTTTTAAACTATTAAAAGGGTTTAAAAATTTGGGTAAGAAAAGCAAATCGAAACGATTTTAGCACATACTGAAGGTAAGTATTTTAGGATAGTAAAAACTAATTTTAATCAGTGTTAAAATTTACGTTTTTAGTTAAACCTTCAAATGTGGTTTTCGTATGTTTTTACTCAAACACTTCAGTTGAGTGATGTTCTTTAAGTCGTTTTTAGATCGTTTCAATTTCTCTCAAGTTTTAATAATGGAAAATCCAATTATTTTTGTAAATAAATCTCAGATGGTTCCTTTGAAATAGAGTTACTTCACATTTTGCTGGGTTTGTCTTATTCTATTTTTGATCGAATTTAAATTTGCTATTTTTGTTGCATTATGTACCTTAAGAGTGTCTTGAGTAAATTGAGACCATGCTTAACTTGCGTTGATTATTGCAGGATCAAAAATAGCGTCTGTTCTTAAAACAAATGGTGGCAGGTGGCAACCAAGTTATTTAGGCGTCCCGAATGCCACACAGTTTTTGGTATAAAGTTAAAACGGTAGGTCCCTTAGGCAGTGATAGGGCAACTCCACAACAAGGAGATTAGGGTAGGGATGGAAATTTTGAAGCATATTTTTCATTTGTTTTGCTGATTCCTATATTTAATCGTTATTTGAACTCGGAAAAAGCGTACTGGTTTTGGTATAGTCTGTGAAAATGCTTTACATTATGCAAACAAGAATTTAAGCCACTGTACGGGAAGAAAACGTCTTGACGCTCAAATTTAATTCAAAAACACTCATCAGTATTTAGCGAATTTTCGATAGGCATTAGTACGTAAAGGTGGTAAATTATAGTGCTCCTATCTTCTTCAGGCTATAAAATTTGTTTTCTTCTGTTTTTATAACTCTATTGTGTTAGCCAAATCGAGGGAATTATTTAAATCGTGCGGACCTCGTAGCCCTCTATGTGCATTAGGCTGAGTTTGCTGTTGTTGCATATCAGGCAGAGTTTGATTGTTGCTATGGCAGTGCCACGTCCTAGTCAGTTGATCACCAAGTTGCCAATTGATTGATATATTCAATCGATGGGTTTG
The DNA here is from genome assembly GCA_023313725.1 of Lithobius niger. Classification (NCBI taxonomy): domain Eukaryota; kingdom Metazoa; phylum Arthropoda; class Chilopoda; order Lithobiomorpha; family Lithobiidae; genus Lithobius; species Lithobius niger. The sequence goes on from JAHWFP010029948.1 coordinate 133,825, forward strand.
AGGGTCCTTGCAAGTTCATGAGTGATGTACCTCCTGAATTATATGCTGAATTGCTAGCGTTTATATTCCTCTAAAATGACGATCTCGTCTGGAGTTAGAGACAATAAAAGTCGACGTCTGATTCCATGTGATGTGATATATTTATGCAGTAAGGTGTGATGCTGCAAAAAGTCGCTGCAATGTATGTCGATGAAAACAAATTTAATTTGAAAATAAGGATAAGACATCTTGACCCACTTGACATTGCTAGGAAAAAAAATGTCAGACGTGATACAAAATTCAAAGTTGTACTTCACAGTATATATTTTGCTTAACGTTGTTCAGGTGTTTTTATGAAACAGTTTGTTCAGTACTGCCCTGCAGAATGTGTATCATCAGTTGTCATACTAGTGCTCGTGCAGCTTTGTCCTTATATGTTTCAAGTAAGTAATTTATTATGTAGTGAAATATTTTTTATCTCTTAACAGGTATCATGTGACTGGGATTTTGTTTTTATTTAGCTATTTGTTTAATTTTATTGAACATACTTTTTTGCTTTTACCCGTACACTTATTCCTTTGATGCTGTCTCAGGATTGGCATGGTTTAGTTGCTTCACAGTACACTTAGTTTTCTATATGTGTAAATATAATAAATATAAAAGGTTTTACCCGCTAATGGGTAAGGTAACGGTAGGGTAAAGCACTTACACCGCCCCAATGAACCAATCATTTATAAGTTCGTCGTAGGAATATGGAGACGCCGACCCTCATACTGCACGTTTGAAGGCGTCAACTATCGTCGCATAAACGACAGCAGGCGGAAGCGATTCCAGCAATCCACAATCCTATTGGAGAAAAAAAAAACTTTCTACAGTCTGTCTAAAAGCATGAGATTGACAAGATTGTTGTAATCGCCGTTAACTTTAGCTAAAGCTAACCACGTGGAAAACAATGTTTCGAATGCGTGATCGTGATATTGTTGATCAGGATCCTTTTCTAAAGAACGAAATTGGGTTTGCAATGACTCTTTAGTCTGTACAAGTTTGGCAAGCAATTTAATTTTGACTACCTCGTAATTTGCATTTCCGTGTCGGAAAGCTGATCTCAAACTGTAACTAAAACATTTCCCATGAGGGGTAAGAGACCTGTAGTCCATTGATCCTTAGGGATCTTTTGACTAGTCATGGTCCGTTCAAAAATTATTAGAAAACTATTTATTTCCGATTTTGGCATCCACTTATTTACTAGACGAACTACGTCTGCAACTTAACCCTATATATAGGAACTGGATTTGGTTGAGCTGGGGGAGCACCGTTACGTCCGTTAGGAGCCGGGTTGAGATTCAAGGATGCAGCATTTAGCTTTGCTAATTCTAGCTGCTTGTCGAGTTTAGCTAACTTCATGGCACTAGTGCGTTCTGTTAACTGAGCCGCTAACTGAGCTTCCTTTTCTTTTAATTCGGCGTCTCGGTCTCGAATTTGAGCTTCTTGATCTTTATGAGCTGCTTCGTGGGCACGATGCTTGTCTGCCTCGGCTATTTCTAGGCTTTTTAACCTAAGCTCTTTAGCTTTTAATGCAAGCTCCTGCTCTTTGGCTGCCAATTCTTTTTTCTGGAGAATTGTAGCTTCTCTTTTCTCAATAGCAACTGCTAATTCATCGTAAAGATAATTTAAATCTAGACGGTTATCATCGAATGCATTTTTCAGTATTTCGACTGTTTCATGCCTTGTCTCAGTGACTGTGAGACCTAATTTGGTACAGGCCTTCTTAAGGTCCTTGTACTGGATATCCTTAATAATATCATCAAGTTCCATGTTTTAATGTTAAACCGGTTTCAAAATAAAGCTTTTATAAATGAAACAAAATTAAATGAAGCCGCATAATAATTTTATGTTAAGTTTGAGCAGAGCGAATTACTAAAAACTTCACTCCCAAATCCAGTAAGTTTATACATAAAAATACACTTTGAAAGACCCCAAGCACTCTTGTATATGAATAACTAAAATGCATAAAAGCTCCTAACTACAACACTCGGCTTGGCGGCCTGTAAGCATATCCTATGCACACTTACCCTTTTACACACAATCGCTGTGTTGTCAGTCAAGTCCTTCCGGTTGCCACCGTGGCACACAGAAGTCTTGCGCTAAATACTTGTATAGAATGTCCTGGGGCGGTTGGCACTCAAGGTCCACTGAACTGGTGTGACGGAGCTCCTGTTCCTGGGGCGGATCCTCCTCACAGAAACGGGGGGGTACTGGGACATCTCATGGCTGGTGAACATCCACTGGTGAAGCGGTGATTGCTGCTTCCTGGTGCCGGCAGTTGTTGTGGCTGCTGGGCGGTGTTTGTACTGTTATTTACGGCAGTACTGATATCTGCTTCGTGACTTTGTGTAACAGAGTCATAGGCATCTACTTCGTGATCGTTTGGCTTGATCACAGACGTCTGGTCTTGAAGAGGCTTTCTTCTCACAGGAGTTTACAAATTTGGCATAGTAGCATGGCAGGGGGGAAACGCTTGAAGGGAACAGCACTGTTCATTCCACCACTGCCACCAAATTGTAACGGCGGACGCTACGACGTCTGAGGTGCTTGTAATGTACCCCCCCCCCCCCCGACATCTTTGGTTGACACGTATCTTGAGTATCAGGTTCTGGGCGGTTATTACGACTTTTTACGTTAATAAGCACAGCATGGGCTACAGGCCCGGCATGGGGAATGAAGCGTCAGTGTCCTAAACTATAGGGACCTAACCTTAATACTGACTGGTTTGCTCTGCCACCAACGGTGGAAATTATTTAACTGTTAACTGGAGTATAAAGCTAAAAATGGGCTACATAATATTTTTACACTCAAAACAATTAATCCACTAGGCAACGAACCTGAAGTTTAAAACTCTTGGTTTTTATTTAAAACATCAGAAAATGAATAAGAAACATTTTTTACATTTAGTTCACTAGCCTGGCTTTCACAAGTTTGGAAAAGCAATAAAATAGAAGTTACATTTAGTAATTCACTTTAAACAAGAACAACAAATTTTGTTCTTAAAAACAACTTAAATTTTCAACTAGGAAAAAAGTTGTTTGGGCTCCAGTCCAGGTTTACCCAGCAAATTGAACCGCGTCCGCTAAGTTACAATTATCCCGACAGTTTTGTTTCGACAAAGAGCAAACCGTCCACAGTTTTGTTTCAATGACTCCACGAAGATCAAACAGTCTGTTTGTTTTAGATTAAGATTTAAAAATAAACAAGAAAAAGTTTGGTTTTTAGGAAAAGAACCACTCTTACATTATGGAAGGCACGGGGCCAGAAATGCCGATGGCTTGCCAACCACAATTTCTCTAAGCTAGAGGTTAGTTAAGTTTAAACTATAAATTTAGAATTGGGGGGTCCTAAAAATAAACTTTTAAAGCTAAACTAGTTACATACGAACCATTACCATTTTGCCCGGCATGGCAACCTTCGGACGTGACATCCATTCCCGACTGGCGTGACCCTTCTAGCTTGAGCGATCTGTGAGCTGTGCTGAGGACGGAGGGATGCTGGGGCTTTTTATGCTGGAGAGGGGGATTCTGGCGACCAAAGCGCGAACGTCGAGGATAGCTGCGCCCTCCTCATTGGCTGAGGGCCAGGAGAACAATGGAAAGTGGGAGGAGAATTCGGTTTGGCAAAGGGTTTTGGTGCAGAGCCGTTTGAAGGAGTAGGAACATGTAGAGATGGGCCAAATTGAGTTTAAAACTGAACATTGGGAAAGCCCTTGAATTAAAGTATTGACTGTAGGAATCGTATTTACATGACTATTAAATGGATTGGCTCAAATTAAAGCTTGTAGTATGGCTTTTGCAATAAGTAAATCATTGCTGCTAAATTAAACAAGCCCTAAATCGAAAACTGCGATGTTATACATCACAACTAGTTAGTTAGAGGGGGGGGATGAAGTGTAATGCACAGTATGACTTTGGTGAACAGATCTTTTTAAGATACGTTGATTTAATAGAAGAACAAACTAGTTATCATACGGATGGTCAAGTTGGAGTTATGGATGGAGATTTTAAATAAACTATTTATATTAAAATTTGTGTCCGGTAAGATTCCCGATGTCTAAAAAGGTTCGAGCTAATGGTAGAGTTCTGGGGGCAAAAGAATATATAAAAAGGATAAATAATCTAGCTTAGTTAAATGTTATAATGCATTAATTAAATTGGATTTAACAGTTTGATGTTGGTGGATATTTTTGTAGCGGCGCTTACAGGGTCTTGAGGTGCCTACTGTCTATAGCACCGACATCTGGCGTACTTGTGGTTAACGTAGAATAAATCATAAGTGGTGGTTTTTACTTTGTTGTGAAAACAGCATAGCGTGTCTACTGCACGGTTAGGAGAAGAGCGCCGACGTCCTAACTAACTTTTTATGACCTATCTATCACGGTTCACTGCCACCACGATGGGTAGTTAATTTAATTACCTACTTTGGAGTTAGAATAAAAATGGTTTTGTATTTAAAATAACCCTTGCAAATTAAATTGGACTCGAAGTCAAACAACTTCCTTTTCTGTTTTAATAAAACATGGCAAGATTTATACAACTCGTAGTAACTAGTTGGTTACAAAATAAAACTGGGGCTTTACAATTAAAAGCACATGATTTACATTTAAATCGGCACTGAACTTAAAATGAAAGTTCACATTACAAAATTTTGACTAGAAAAAGTCGGTGTGAGTTATCGCAACTCTCTAAGTTACAAACATGACCCTTGCAGAATATAAAATAATCTTTGAAAAACTTTAGCAACCCTTGCACTAAAATCAGTCAATCATCACACTGAATCTAGGTTAGCGTTATAAGGAAAACTAACTTTTGAAAACTCCTGCTTCAACGATAATACATGCTAGATCTCGGTGATCTTTTGATTGTTTAATGAACCTGTGTTCATAATAAACAAGAAAACGAAAACAAAGCAGGTTTTTAGGAAGGGGACCTTAAACCCTTAAATTATGGGTGCCCTCAACCAAAATGCCGATGGCGTTTGGCTACCAATAAGTTCCCTCAAAGTCTAGAAGTTTAAGTTTAAATTTAGGACTAATAATTTAGAATTCAGAGTTCCAAAATAAAATTTACTAAACTAAACTAGTTACCCTTTGAACCTTGCCCGGCATGGCAACATTCGGACTGGACATCTCTGCTCCGACCGCCGTAGTGACCTCTAGCCTTTGAGTCCTTGAGCTATGCTCACGAAATTCTCCCTCAGCTTGGTTTTATACCTGCTGCTTGGCAGTCAGGTAGTGGGAAACCGCGGCCCTGTAGGAGAGCGACCGGGGGAGGGGGGGGGGATGAGGTAGAGGAATCGCTTTGGAGGAGGAGAGACTGACTCAACCCGGCCAGGCTGTCACTACCGGACGTAGGTATATGGCAGCGTGGACGGGCAGGGTAGCCTTGCACTCTGAGTGGAGGGGAAAGTAAATACTGAGTTCTGATTGGAAGAGAATTGAAGGAGCTTGGATGGCAAAGGGAATTGCCGACTTTGGGTGTTTTTAGAGGCCTTAGCTTGAGAAGCGCATTGAGTTAAACTCATAACAACGTGAAAATAGGCCTATACATTTTTTTTATTGAAAACTACGATATTATGTATCGCAACTATTGAAGGAAGGAGGGGGAGGGGAGACGAAGTTTGATGCTCAAAGTTAAAATAAACTGTTATTAATTGAAGGCGAAGGCTTTACTGTGCATTCGGAATTGAGATCACTATGGTCGAAGCCCTGAAATAAAAATACAAGATACACACTAAAATGTCCGGTAAAATAATTTGAAGTTGTGTTGCCATTTTGAACAAGGTAGAGTTCATGAGAAAAAGTTACGTTAAATAATGCTTTTATAAAAGCCTAGGTAAAAGATTAAAATAAACCAGCTTGTGCCCGAATGCTATAACGCATAAAAGTTAAATGTATTTTTGCAGCCGCAAAAATAACGCTAGTGGTCAAAGTTTTCATAGTTGCTAAAATCGTTACCTTAGTAAAATAAAAACATTGAAGACGTATTAAACATGTAAGCTAGCACAGCACTAAGCTAGTCGGCTTTATGCCTGGAAATAAATTCAAGAAATACAAATAAATATTTACATGTTTGTGTAGAAAATGGCGACGGAAATTGCGTGCGTCGGCGCTCAGTTTGAGCACTTTTTTAAATTGAGTTGGAGACCAAAGTATGGAGAATTTTTAAGTTCTGTTTCCGCAGGATGACAGAGAAAGTTCAGGCTTATTAAATGCTGCAAACCAGAGTTGATTCGGTTCATTTTCCATGAAGATAGAGAATTTTAAAGTTGGAGGTGAAAAATAGGCCTAGTGCTCGTTAGCGCTAAGAAAAAAAAATAGAGTCCCCGATTTTTTGTTTTTTGGTGCCGGTTCGCCTAACCAATCTTTACATTTTTCATAACATTTGCGGCCGACAAACACAATAAAAAATATCACACTTTTAAATGTCTGTATCCACGTGTATATGAGGTTAAGTATCCGAAGGCAGCCCCTCCTAAATACACAACTAAGCTAGGGTGTGTGGGATTTTCGTCCTTAAAGAATAATCGAAAAATAATTACAAATATACATGAAATTGTCAATAACGGCGACCGTAAGTGATGAGCGCTACGGCAGGTTTGGAGCAATTTTCAAATGGATGCTGTGAATCTTCTAGAAGGAATTCCGTGATTCTATTTCCCCAGAATTGTAGCTGGAGTTTACGGTTATTAAATGGTGAAGAGTTTGGCCGTGTAAGTCCATTATTGACGGAGATATGCTTGGTCAAAGACCGAGGTCATCTTACACTTGGGCGCTCGAGAAAAAAAAAAGTGTTCCCCGAGGTTTTTGATATTTGGAGTCCGGGTATCCTCTCCAATCCTGGATTTTCGGTAATCCATCATTACATTCTTCATCTTCACGGGTGGAGACTGTAACTCGGATCCTCCGGAAGAGAGGTTTTTCATCTGTTGTGATTGAGAGAATGCTGGGGAGCCTGTGGTCGTCATCAAGAAAGAATTATGAGGCAAGATGGAAGATTTGGTTCTACTGGTGTAAGGCGAAGGACATCGACCCAACCTGCCCTTCCTCGGCCGACTTGTCGTCATTCCTTGAGGAGCGGTTTTCTAAAGGTCTGTCTCCATGTGCCATGTGTCTGCAATCAACTCCTTGTTGACCTGTTTGGGGAACAAACAACTAGTGGCCAGCGAGGACGTGTCCCGTCAGATTCGGGGTTTTGGCAACGCAATACCAAGAGTGAAACAGCTGTTTTCCGAAATCGAATTTGCCTCTGGTACTGTCAAGTTAGGAACTAGCGCCATATGAACCGATGTGTTCTGCGTCTATGTTACTTCTGTCCCAGAAAAAAACGCTCTTTTTGGTGGCTCGAGCAACGGCGGCTCGGCAAAATGGGCTGGCGACATTGACGAGAGATAAGGGCAACAACCGTTTTGCAAGTGATTGGTCCTCCGTCGTGATTGCATTTCCACCTGAGTTCCGCACAAAAAATCAGCGGACAGACGCTTCACCCAAGCCGCTGGAGATAAAGGCGTTGAAGCGTTGGTGAATACTGAGAGGACGGAATGGACACAGTGCCCGGTCCGGGTCCGCCATTACTACCTGGAAAGGACAAAGCAACGTGGAGGGGAATTACCAGCCCGAACTCCATTGTTCATGCAGTGGGACCGGAAGTCTGGAGGTGTCCATCCCCAACCGTTGTCACCCTCCAAAGTGGGCAGATGGCTTTACCAAATCATCAGGCAGGTCTATGAGCAGGATCCGGATCATCAGATCTGCCAGGAAAGGTGCGAGCCCATGAGGTAAGAGCTTTGGCGGCGTCTTGGGCGTATGCTTCGGGGACGCCTCTGGATGAGGTGGTGGCGGCCTGCTCACAGGCCAACAAGAACACATTCATCTCCCATTATCTACATGATGTCAGTTCCCTAGATGGAAGTGGACTGCAGTGTCCCCACGTGACAGCAGGGAGTGTGCTGGTTTTGTGAAGAGTGAATGAAATGTGCACACTGGTGAAAGGGCGACAAATCACAAGGCAGTGTTTTGCGGACGCCTTGCCCACTGGAACTTTCCCTAAATGGGTTAGAGAAGGTGGAAAATGGTAAGAGAGCACGCGAGTTCGATATGAAGAAGTGCTTCAGTGTGACGATGGTGAAGTGCCTTAAAGAATTTTGCAGAGAGATTCCGGCCTGACACAAGGCAGTGTCCAGGGATCGGACCACTAGAACTTTTTCCGAGTGAAGAAGTGGTGGAAGATTGCGTCTTGTACACAGTGGAATTACACACAGTGGAACGAAGGACTGCTATCAATGCAAGCCAAGTCGGCTGAAGCAGTGATGTGGGTAGTTTTGATCCAGGGATCAACCCAAAGAACAGACGAGACGGTAGGTAAGATTCCGGATAATAATTAATAAGGTGTTTTTCAGTAGGCTGTGTACAGAATGTTAGATGGATTGTAATGCAAAGCGGTTGCATGGTTCGTGCTGTCCCGCCATCAGGGCCGGGCCAAGGCCAGCGAATCTGGAGGGGCAAAGCATAATTTGATGCCCCCTGTCAGGTTTACGCCCGTGCCCCCCCCCCCCCCCCCAAACACACTAATAACTTATACTCTTAAAAAAATGATCCCTTTTTTGGATGGGTGCCAGACAGTTCGAACCAGAACCAGAAAATTCGGTCTCAGCAAAAAATTTGGTCCCAAAGTAAAAAAAAAAAAAAGAAAGGAACATCTGCGACAATTTGGTCCGAAGTTATGTCGTCTTAAGCTTAGAAATGTTGGTGACATTTGGTGCAATATAGATTTAAGAGCACCCAAAGTTTCACTCTTCAAGTCCGGCAGTGAGTTTCTGGCAGTTTTGACTGGCATGGTTTTAGGATCGTTCCCGTGCGAAGTGCGTACCCCTTCCCCGGATTCTGGTTGCATTTGCAGGGAGTTTATTTTTTTCTTGAGAGACCGAATTTTCGTACGAGTTATATTTTAGATACAACTGAATTACCGCACTATCCGTTTAATTTTGGAACCAAATTGTCTGGGAGAGAAATGTCGAAAATATATTTGAATGGCTTCACATCACGGACTAATAAATAGTCGCATTTTCGGCTGCCCCCCGCCCCCCTCCTCTCCCGACGCAAACCAACTCTAACTGCATTGATGACCTTTGAAAGTAGTGATATAATTCAACCAGGGAAAGGCCGCCATGTTGATCTTATTAGCCAAGTTAATCTCACCGAATAATACTTTGAACGTTAAATGAAAACTTGAAGATTTGCTGCATTGAGTAGCAATAATCTAGTTTTCATTTAACTTTCGAACGATTAGTCGGTGCGATTAACTTGGCTAATAGGATTAACCTTGGCGGCCTTTCCTTGGTAGAATCATATCACTACTTTCAAAGGCCGATCGTTTTTGGAAACTTGGCGGGTTCTTCTACCAGTTTTGGTTTTGGATTGTACATACGTCTCGGAACGTAAACTACAACCAAATTTGTATTCTATGAACTATAGTTTATTTGATTTTTGTCTTTTGTCAGTTATTTGCAATTGTAATTCATTACAAACATTGCAGATATGAAGCCTTTTTAGTTAGGTCTGTTGATGATTGAAGCAATATCTTCGATATTGTACCGATGGTATCATTTTCCCAAAACAGTCAAACCCGAAAAAATAACAAGTTGTCCCAATTTGTTGGGCGCACGGCAATTTTCTAAAAATAACCATTGATGCCGCAGGGGCGGTAATATGAGAACCAACTGGTCAAATCACTAAATATCCGAAAAGCGGAGTCCTAACTATGCAAACCATTATAACAGAAAGCCAGGGAAAAAATAATAAAATCATTAAGCTGATATTTGGTAACCGTATAATAATTTTAAGGTCATAAAACCCTTAAGTAAAATTACGTATGCAATCCTAGGGCGACGCGCACAGTCCAGGGAAAATACATAAAACTATTAATTGTATAAACACGGTGCCTTATATTTTTTTTACAAATTTTCCTTAGATGCTCTTCCATTTTTTTGTCGTTTTCTGCACGTAATTTTTTCTTGGTCTGTCCCTGCGCCCTCGAGTGCTTTTGCTTATCACTGGAAAATGTGCCAATCACATACTGTCTACTGCAACTTTCTCACGTTTTTACTAATCGCTTCCTCCTTACCGAGGGTTCTTACTCACGTGGCAGGCATGAGTTGGCTTGCTACTGAAGTGGGATGGGGATTTAAGGCAATTGGGAATGAAATACCTGACCTTGACAACGGTTACGGCTAGTTGATGAATTCTGGTAAAATTTTTTGGGGTTTATTACCTTTTTTATAATCGCTAATCAGTTAAATTAGGCTAATTTAAAAAAAAAAAGAATTTTTTTCTAAATTTGAACACCCGAATTTGGCGCCCCTGTTAGTCTTTTTATTTGACCCCCCCCCCCCCGACGGCACGGCCCTGCCCGCCATCCAATTGGACAAATTCAGCACATACTAGAGGTTAGTATTTTACAGACAGTAAGAAACAACAATTTTAACTTGATTAAAATTAGTTTTTACTATCTTAAAATACTTACCTGTAGTAGGACCCGCCGGCCTCCCTGCTTCGCAGAACCCTGTGGAAAAGGTTGAGGGTGTCTGAAAAACGAAGTGATGTTTGAAGGCTGGTGCGGCATTGTTGGGAGAAGCGATTGTTGCACTCCAAGTGGCAGAGAAGCCAACCTCATTGCACTGCAAGTGTTGCAAAGGTTTTAAACGTTATAGGGTTTAAAAAATTCGGGTAGAAAAGCAAATCAAAAACGATTTTAGAACATACTAGAGGTAAGTATTTTAGGATAGTAAAAACTAATTTTAATCAAGTTAAAATTGTCGTTTATATGTATTATTTTGACGGTATTTTGACTTTCTCAACTCCTGAAGTAGCTTCCTAAATGAAACCCCAAGACTCGTGCCAAGCTCTTATCACCCGTAAACGCTATTCCTTATTTTGAATCGGTAATTATCAAGTTGGTTCTTAAAGTGTTTACGTGAGGAAGAATCGAAATGGCTTCCTTGTCATGACCATTTTGATCTATCGAGTTGTTGAGAAATTTCTTCAAATCTTCAATTTCGTAAGTCCCTGGGGTGACTATCACTTTCTGCCAAGTTAGACCAGCATCTACGGTGTATTTAATTTCTTTATTTTTTTAATCAATGTTATATATATGCTGCTATACGTGTCTAAATTAATAAGCACCAATTCGTAGCTTTTTTTCAGGGTCCAAATGAATCAGAGTATTTAGATTAAATCTCAAGTCAGAGTCTTTGCCAGTGAGGATAAAAGAACAAGAGTCCATTTCTTTTTTTAATTCCCATTTTTCATCGGATAAACAGCGTTGCTAATGTGTAGGTACGGATGACTGCCAAATTTAGGGGGTGGACGAAGCAAAAGGCACTTTCCCACCCTCCTCCAGATAGACGAAAACGAAAAAAGGTATCAAAAGACATTTTCCCACCCTCCTCCAGATTGATGAAAAACGAAAAAGGTAGCAAAAGGCATTTTACTTCCATCCTCCAGATTGACACTCACTGGAAGCCCCACTGGAAGTGACATCATAGCCACACCCACCGGAAGTGACATCACCGTGGGCTTCGGATATGTTTTTAGTGATGTCATAGCCACGTCCACCGGAAGTGACGTCATAGAATGTAACAGAAAGCACCTTTCCACCCTCCTTCAGATTGGTGAAAACGAAAAAGGTAGCAAAAAGGCACTTTCCCACCCTCCTCTTGATTGACGAAAATGGGAAAAAAAGGTACCAAAAAAGCACTTTCCCACCCCCCTCCAGATTGACGTCCACCAGAAGCCACACCCACCAGGAGTGATGTCATAGAAGATAACAAAAGGCACCTTCCCATCTTCCTCCAGATTGACAAAACAAAAAAGGTAGCAAAAGGCACTTTCCCACCCTCCTCTAGACTGACGAAAATGGAAAAAAAAGGTAGCAAAAGGCACTTTCCCACCCTTCTCCAGATTGACGAAAAACCGGAAGCCACGCCCACCGGAAGTGACGTCGTAGACACGCCCACACCGGAAGTGACGTCGTAGACATGCTCACACCGGAAGTGATGTCATAGCTACGCCCAGTGGAAATGATGTCGCTTCCGGTGTGTATGTGTAACCTAATATCGCATTTCACCCATACTAGCCGTGGTATACCATTGACAATTCGTTTATTGCCATATTAGGATAATTGCAGCAGGTTGAAAGTCAGTAAAGGTCCATTAGGTCTTCAGTAAGTGTAGTGTTGCTTTCTTAGTGGAGGGGCAAACATATGCAGGACAGCATTGCCTATCCTGCACAGCTCAGCCCAAATTTTCTGCGTGTATGTCATCGGACAAATCATCACACAGCTCAACCCCCAAATAAGTTGCAGAGGTGACCTATTTCACATTTGAACCGTTCAGACACCGACAGATTTAAAATAATATCAGTGTGTACTCTATTTCTAGATCTATGAATTGAATACATATGCATCATGGTTCCAAACTATGCACTTTCATAACTAATGGATGACTGGGATGAGATTCTTCCTCTTTTCAGTGGGTGTTCTCTTTTGTGGAGCTTGATGACCTCTTAGAAATGCATTAAACACCTAAAAATTTACTAATCAATATTTGACTATACATATTTTGTTTAATGTAAGATTGAAAGCACAAAAAGGAAATATGAAATAAACCACTTACTCGTTTACCTATGTGAGTTATAGCTAAATGGGTTGTATTTTACTAGCTACCCAAGTAATACACGCAGCCTTTGTGTGATTTTATATGAACTCATGTGCTATACTAAGCATATAATATTTTAATGTATTACAGCGCCTCCATAACAAGTGGCTGAACATGCAACTGAGATTGGAAAACAGGTGACTACTAAGTTATTGGCATTTACTTAAGCATCATTAAGGCTGTATCAGTTAGTTACTGTTTAAAAAAAAATACGGTACCAGCCAAAAAATGCATGCATGAAAATTAGAGAATTACAAAACCCTTTTTCGTATAGTTAGTTCTGAACTACAAAACCCTTTTTCGTATAGTTAGTTCTGAACTAGGGAAAGTTCTTTAAAAAACTTGTATAAAAACTTGAATTTCTCCTTTGTATAATCCTCCTCCCTGTGTTACAAAGTGGAATGTCCCTTTAGCTTTGGCTCTTTGATCTTCCTAATTTGTATCAAATTATCTGCTTTATTTGTGCAATTTTTACACCACTTCCGGTTGCCCCTCTCTCCTTCTGCACCACTGTTTCTTGTGCTGTGGCATGAGGTGGCAGTGCTGTTTCTTACTTTCTGCAAAATTACTTGCTAATTGTATGCTTTTCATTGTTCAGATTGAATAAGTAAATTATTTTATATTAATTTAATACCATTCAGCTCCCGCCAGGAATGCCACTCTGTAATCCAATGATGCAGATAGCGTCGGCATGTTAGCTCGTATTGCTGTTGAGCACGACAGTGATCAATTGTGTCAGGTTATGCTCTGTTTTTATAATTTTATTCATTGCAAAAACAAGAAAGACCACATATTTATCAGACTTAGTGAACTCTGGGGAATTTCCCTCCTGCACACTGCACACACACTCCTTGATTCGCATCCAGCATGTAGAAAATATAGAAGTTGTAATTTCGACACGGAAACATATGCCATCTGCTTCGTACATGGACACACTTAAGACGACTAGAACTGCCCAGCAGATCTAATTCTGTATATTCTCAACACGTTTCCCGTAATCCATCTATTATTAAATCTTGTGTTGACTTACGTTTTGAGGATTTGCATTGCAATTCTCCACCTGAAATTCCCTTAGATTTTCCTAGAGAATGCTGACCCGGACGTCCTTTCACCCAATACTATCTCTCCTTCTATCGAATCGATGAACCTTACTCAATCCGATTTAGGATTCATGGGACGTCTTCGATCCACCAATCCAAACTCATCCATCTGGACACAGTTAGGTACCGTTAACACACAGAATGCCCATGAGCAAACTCCGCTCTGTCTCCAGACTGGATGAGTTTAGTTGAGTTTGGCTTGTGGTTTTCGAAGGCCCTGATTGTTTCCGAAGCTCGGAAATTTGCGGATGCTCGTGTTAGCGCTCAGTTTAACGTCGTTGAATCTAAATTAACCACAATTATGTCGGAGAAAATCGATTCCCATTTTGACGCTCTGTAAAAGCAAATTTTCAAGATAGCAGCGCTTTTTCCCAAACCGGACGTCGACAAGTGTTCCTCCTCCACAGTGATGTCCGGCACCCTCGTGCCTAGTGAGAAAACGTGGAAACACAAAGGATATAAAGGGCTTTTGCCAGAAAACCGGATTGGAGAGAATACCCGGACTCCAAAAATCAAAAACCTCGGGGGGGAAAACATCGTTTTCCAGACGAACACTTTTTTTTTCTTTGGCACTAAAATCCTGCGGAAACAGAATTGTAAAATTCATCACCGTTTGTTCTCCACATCAATTACTAAAACTGCTCAAACTGGACATCGCCGCTAAAAACGGACATGTATTTTTTTTCCAAAATGGACACCATTTTCGCAACAGTTTTAAATTGGCCCAACCGAATTTCATGAAACTTCTCTCCAATCGAAGCTCTCACTGTGCACTACAATCTGGTGCAAACAGAATTAAAATCCGTTCATCCGAACTCTTTATATTCACCAAAACGTATAGTGCCAAAACTTGACACTAGCGCTCACCACTTCCGGTCGCCGTTATTCAAACTCCTGTACATTTGTATTTATTTTCATGATTTTATTTTAGGCATAAAGCCGATATACACTAGCTTAGTTGTGTTCATAGGAGGGGAGGCCAGTTGGTAGTTAACCTCACATACTATTAGGATTCAAGTCCCCCTAATTAGGAATTCCGAGTCCGATTCACTTTCACATCCTTTATTCCATTCGTACGACTGCTCACACAAAGCGTTCAACAACAACAGCAACTCGAAATCGGAAGAGAAGGCACTACGTCACAAGACTGACAATGACAGAGGGCAAGGCCCACCGAGAGTCATGACATGCTCCGCCCCGAACGAGAGCAGACCTCCGGTCTGCCACCGAGGAGCTGCGAGAAGGGCACCTCGAAGGGGAACATGGCAGTCATCGAGCGGTACACGCTAATAACAATTCCTACATCCTCTTTACCCTCGGACCGAAGACATTACCTCACACAAAAAAACAATTCAAACATTCCCTCTACATAATCACAAGCTTTCTGTCATCTATAATACAGAGAAACCTCCGACAAATAAGAGAGTAAGGCACACGAGGATACACTGAACTTACACAGATATGACTTTCCTTAAAGTTTTCAGGTACACTAATGTCGGCAATCGTACAATAATTATTATCCACGGGAACAGAGTGTCAGGCCAACAGCCCAAACTTACAATGTTGCATATCAGGCAAAGACACCTTATCCAGGCTCAATACATACCAATGATTGGAATGGTCCCTCCTCCCTTCGCCAATGGGGAACCGGCCGCCTCCAGGAACCTTTAACAGAGATAACGATGTATCTATCTGACCTCCCGAATGCTGCACATACCCCCACAGTCAGCCAAAGGGATGAGAGAGCATCCAAAATCAAACCCTGAAACCCAGAAAAGCAAAGTCAATACTGATAGAATCACATTACGTAACAGGCCCGAAAAAATCCTAATACAAATTTTCAGTTTCAAAAGTCCTAAACTCAAAGGTAAAACCTTAGCTCTAATCCACAGCCAAGTCATCACTTCCTAACAGCATGAGAGATTGTCAACACAACCGAAGATTACCAACAACGAGAGGACCTTATGGCTACTTAGGGACTTCAGGGACTACCACCACTGCGGTTGTGGCTGAGGCGTTCCGCCTCGGTCACCCTTAGCTCCATAAGTGGAGAGGTACACAGACCTGCCACATAACCTACCCGACGCACGTTACACCGAGCAGCAGTGATTACCGGCCAAACCCCAATCACATTACCTATTCCCCTCCTTCTCACAACAATCACTTACCCTTACAAACACATAGTCGAGCACCAACATCATACTCATTCCTTAATGACAAACTGAAAGTAACAACTGCAAACCATCGTCACAAGCCGTCAGAAACTGCGCCCTAAATCCAAAACAGCCATCCAAATCTGCCTCAAATTTTGGATGCGCACCACGAAGCGAGAGCACCAACACAGTCCTCCAAGCACAACAGTGAACATTAAATTCATAACCCGGTAACTCGCAGCTTAACTTGGCGCTCCAGTTGACACGTGCGACTTACAAACAACCGCCAACACAGTCAGAGACCCCAGTCCACTAAAACAGCTAGTTAGCAAACCAACAAATCCAGATCCACGTAACACCGCAACAATACCATGAAGTAATCTCACAACTCAGCCAGCTTGACCTTCCAACAATTTTTACAAGTTTGCACACCAAAAATCTTTTTTTTCTTTAAAGCTAGCATACCGAGATACCAGCAGGTAGGGTTGACACTAAGTTACCGTCATCAATGAACGTCGGCTATATTGGGCGACATAACTCAAAATTGGACATACACAGATTACTATAAAATACAATTCAGTTCACTGAGGAAGCCGTCAAAAAAACCTGCTTTTCCCTCTCGACAATCGCATACCATTTTAGGTAATTCGCTGCTTAACCTCGTACCCTAGAGACATGCACGACAAATGATAACAGTCAGGAGCACCAGTCTCCTAAATCAGCGAGGTAGCCACCAATCTTACGCTCACCGTCACTCTTACTCCAACCATCATCCACCGTGACCACGCAGTACAAACACATAGCCAATGCTTCCAGCTACAGGAAGGTGAATAGTCAGTTATCAAATAGGGTCATAGAAAAATAATATGGGGTGTTTGAAGGGAACAGAAAATATTTCAGTTACATCATACATCTGACCTAGGTTTACCACGTGTAAACTATACTTCATCACCATAGCAGCCGCTAATGGCGAAAATTCTGGGAGCTTCCCATTTACATTAACGTACCGTCCCATAGTAGCAAGGAGGACAGAGATGCACTCCTGAGTGACCAATGGTTGACTAGTACATACTTGATTTGATCATAACACTTAATAAAAATGGGTAAACAACGCTAGGCTACAAAGCGTATACAGATGGGGAATCACAGCCAACCGGCAACAATGAGAGAAAACAAAAATCTCCTGAACCAGATCAATGAAGCGTAACGAGAGGTATCATAGACATTATTACGCTGGTATCACAGACATTATTACACAGGTATCACAGACATTATTACACAGGTATCCCACGAGCCGTCTCCATATTCCATAAATCAATAAGAGCATGACGCCAACCTGGAAAAACCAGATTCGAAGGTCAGCCGACCTTTAAGAAAAAATTATTGAGCCAAGGCGTCAAGGCAAACGTAAGAAGTAAGACGTCGATATAAATCCAGAGATCATAATATCATACTAACAATATATCCGTAGTACTTACACTATCAGTTGCTAGCACTGACAGCTGTTAATCCAATCCTGAGAGTACTACACCCTTCTAACATTATACTAACGTGGATAGCATCTACAATGATCGCATGAACGTACAGCAGGGAACTGTGATCTGCAGCCATGAACACCATCGTTCAAAAAAAATTAAGTCGGCTAACGTTGAATCTTGACTAGGTTGACAGTAACTGTAATTGACCGTAATGAACACGAACGTAAAAAAAAAAATGCGGACAGGGCCAATACGGAATTGCAAAAAAAAAAACAGTCACAAAACACAGATATCACACAGGTATGTGGCCAACAACCAGCCGTTTTCCAAGGCAAAAAACGTGGTGTGGAACAGACAAACCAGATAATAATGAACAGCCACGTACACACGAACGTCAGTTGAGTACACCATGACGACGCAATGATATTGGAGAATATATATGTGGTAAGTAGGAACAATCTTAAGGTACGTATTCAAGAGTGACTTAACGTTGGACAGACGACTAGGGTAATTCACACAATGCGCGAACGCAGGACTAGTTAGACGGCAAATGCCGTATTAAAACAAATCTGCATAAAAAAAATATGACAATCAAAACACCTGAGATGTGCAAGGCATGGCAATTATAAAAACGCATTATTCACAGTACACTACACTAAAAGGCTATGAAAAAGAGTTCCTGAGGGTGGGGTTCTGAGAGACTTATGGCCTACCCCACAACCGAAAAGGCCAGTTTTTTTTAAGAGCGTGCCGAGGAGCCCCAAGCGCCTGCACCGGGAGCCACTTGTCTGATCCCAAACCGCAGTTTGTCACGAACCGCCTTCACTGTCTCTTCAGGAACAACAAAACAGAAGTGAGGGAGGTTGGTAGAAAACATTAACCAGTTCTCCGCCGTGGGCATAATACGAAGCAATGCTTCACGAAGCTGGATCGATTTGGTCGCAGGGTCCACAGCCGATACGGAAACACAGAAGGCAAGCTGCTTTGACTGCAGAGCGTACCGCAGCTGCCAGTTTACCTTTCAGATCTGCCCGTCCGGACTTAGGCAAAAAATCCAGAACAAGTGCAACTAGCGCCGCTTCCAATGTCTCCAAGAAGACGACTTCGGCCGGTGAAGAGATGATGTACGGTGGAGCCGACACTGGCTTTGGGGAGGCGTCGCCCGTTGACGCAGGAACCTGTTGTTCCATCTGATGGATTCGTCGCACCTTCAAATTTGCTTTGGCCAAACGATCACTTTTACCTCTCAAAGCTCCTTGATCAACGCCAGCTGGGGGAATATTGCCATGACCCTCACGCAGTCGGCCTGTGAGGTACTGGTGGATGACTGCATTAAAGCCCCTCCAAAAGCGTGGGCGCACCATGAAAGCAGAAGACGCCGACAACCGAAATTCAACCGCCGTTGGTGTGCAGCGCACTCTAAATGTCGGAATGGTGTGCCTGTTCAGGTCTTTGTCCATCCATCTGCTTGGGTGCTGCGCTGATTCCTTAGCTAGGAGTTTGGCGCTTTCGGCATAACTGCAGGAAACAAAGAGATGCAGCTGTTTTGCCATAGACACAATCGCACACCTCTCAGGGCCGGACATAAAGGCTAGAAATCGGTACAACTGTTCTTCGTCCCAGGTGAAACATAATGCATTTTCAAAACGATGCGCATTCCGACGAACTACACAGTCTTCCACGACGCAATCCTTACCCCATAAAGCTGCTGAACGCTGTAATGCATATACAGGTCTGGTTTGGTCGTCCTGGTTGACAGCAACACTACCGGAGATCAACGATGTTAGTGGATCACACCAAGCCACTTTCGACGAAGCACGAGGTGCCGCCATTGTTGGTCACACGAGCCGCCGATTGCACTTTCAAAAAACACAGTCTAGACCATTTGGAGCACGAAAGGGTCACTCACCGGACAGCACAGCAGGGTTACGAAGTCTTCGGGGGCCAGTTATTAGGATTCAAGTACCCCTAATTAGGAATTCCGAGTCCGATTCACTTTCACATCCTTTATTCCATTCGTACGACTGCTCATACAAAGCGTTCAACAACAACAGCAACTCGAAAACGGAAGAGAAGGCATAAACCGGAACTACGTCACAAGACTGACAATGACAGAGGGCAAGGCCCACCGAGAGTCATGACAATACATGTTGGATTGCACACTTAGAACGATATTTTTTATTCCTGTTTAAAGGCCACAAACGTTATGAAAAATGTCCGACTTTCACAAAACTAGTTATCTGCCACCTGCAAATATTTCGTATTTAAATGCGTTATAGCATTCTTACTAAGCTAGTTACTTAAAGGAATACTAAACCCTCCAACAATGAATTTTTTTATCGATACGTTAGATACCGGAATTAATGTTAACAGACATCCAACGTCAACAGGTGTCATTGTTTAAGCCGTATGAATTTTTAAACAACGTGATTTAAGCAGACGATGCACAAGCTCTGGAGAAATTCCCGTTTGAGAACCCACGCGTCGTGACGGCAAGGATTTTAAGGCACCATCCAGCTGTCTGCGTGACTTGCGCGTGTGCCAGAAACAAAACGGCATCGCCTAAGACATCATTTCCGGTTAGGTCGTTCGCCGCTAAAACATCATGCCGTCATGCGTAGCGAAGGAGTGTAAAAGTTCGTCAAACCACAAGATAAGTTTGTTCAGCTTACCGAATGCCGAAAAAGATGCCACCCGGCTGCGGAAGTGGTTGGATGTTACTGGAAACAGTGGCGTTATAGGTTCAAACTGATAAAGCTGCAACGAATTGACAGCGACAGCGTCAGCTTTGTTGGTAGCTTGTTTACAAGCAGAGACTAGGTCGCGCGTGCACTGTACGATGGGAAGGGATGTGCTCCCCACTTCCCTTAAATGTTTTGACGTCAAGCTGCGTCACGAAATCTCCATAGTCGCGAGCGCTCGTAGTGTTACGTTTCGTTGGTCGTTTTAAAAACCGCAGTTATTTTAATTTATTACGACGTAAGTAAGAAAGCAAGCGACATTTTATAACTTTTGAAGGAGTTTTTAGGGTCTTAGCTATCATTAAAAAAATTGGAAAAGTGAGGGTTTAGTATTCCTTTTATCTTTTAATATTTTAAGTTGCCCCTTGAACCCTTGAACCCAAGAGCTCGATGATTCATTTTGAACCTAAATTTAACTGGACACGGATTTTGTTGTAAATAGTTTTCACTAAAATCTCCAGTTAAAACTCCGATTGTGACCACCATTTCCAAGCCAAACAACTAGCTTTCCTTCTATTAACACGTTCACCGCTTTTGTGGAGCACAGGTGGTACACGGATGTTTGCCTATCAGGCAATTTGTCCATCCTGTGGCACACAAACTCATGAATAGTAATCCTTACACAAGGAGAGGCTCCCACTACACCATACGAGTTATGGGGTTCGAAGTGGTCAGTAAGGAAACTACAAGGTATATGTACCACGGGTGTACCACATTGAGTTTTAAAGTGCACTTAGTTTAGCACCTGTGTGTAGAGAAATATGTTTGTACCACCGGTGGCCTACTATTGCCAAGAAAGCCAATTTCCAAATTTGGAATACATTTTTTATTGGCAAGTTTTATTGGAAGTAAACACTTATGGACGTACACGTACCACCAGTGGGCTACTATTTCCAAAAAAAGTTAATTATTAAAATTTTAATTGCCTTTTTATGGACAGTTTAATAAAAAACTCAAATTGAACATAGAATTTTGTTCTAATATGTTTGAGTAATTGTGTTTCTTTTCGAAACATAAGCGTGGTTTCCATTCACAGGTTTGGCAATATATTACGACACGTTTACATTTACTTCTTGCATAATGGCTTCATGTACTTTAGCAAGTTTGTCATAACAACCAACACACTGTTTTCGAACTCTCCTTGTCCAAGTTGGGCAAGGAAGTGCATTTTCTGGCCTGTGAGTGACTGCAAACGAAAACAAATGCAACATCAGACAGCAACCATATGCAATTCGCACAGCATTGTGGGATATTGTATGGGTCACCACCTGGTAGCGTGGCCCCCAGTGGTACACTAATGCTGTAAACTATCTAAGTCAACAGATCTGGCAATAGTGGCCACCGGTGTACCACGCATGTGTGACATAATTTTCGAAATATTATTTTTCAAAATTTTATATTCGTCAAAACAGAAATAAAAAAAAATGTGATAACAAAATTTTGCAATAGCCTAACATTAATTGCCCAGCAGTGAAAACCTAAAATTGTATAGGATGCAGTGAACGTGTTAATCATGTTTAATAGATTTGGACAATCCTTCAATTAATTATCAGTACCTAATTTATGCAAATGAACTTCGCCCCCCCCCCGCCCTTTTCAATAGTTGCGATTCATAACGTCGTAGTTCTGCTTCCTTTTCATTAATTCTCCAACCTTTCCCAAAGTAATGGTTCGAAGCATTTACCCTATTAATTACAGTTCCAACACTTTGAATTAAAAGCCTTTCACTTTATTAATCAGGTAAAACTTGAAATGCACCTTCTTTAACCAAGCCTTGCATCCTTCAAGGTTCTCCCATGCAGTCCCTTTGTAAAACCGCTTGCTCCTCTCACTTTCCTTTGTTCCCCTGGCCCTCAACCAATCAGGAGGCCGTAGCTCTCCTCGACGTCCACCTTTAGTCCTGCTGCATCCCCCTTGCCAGCATAAAAAACCCCAGGCTGCTCTCAGTCCTTAGCACAGCTCACAGATCTCAAGCTAGAGGTGGTCACGCCGTTCGGGAGTGGAGATGTCACGGTCCGAATGTTGCCATGCCGGGCACTTGGTAGTGGTTTGTATCTTCACTTAGTTTAACTTGAAAATTATTCTTTAGGCCCCATTCTAAATTATTAGTTCAAATTAAACTTAACTTCTAGCTTGTAGAAATTATGGTTTGACTTAGCCAATCGGCATTTCTGGACCCAGTCATCCATCATGTCAGGGTGTTTCCCGTCCCAACCAATGTCGATCTTGTTTATTTTAAATGCCTTAACTTAAACAAAAGTCTTTCTTAAATTGCTAGTGTTTGTCGAAGCAAAATTAGTTCAGATTTGAAAAGAAGTTTAGTTTGATCTTGTGGTAGTACCACTTGAAACAAAACTGTAGGCCTGATTTGTACCTTGCGGCTGCATTTTATTTTATTAAGGAGGTTGAAAAATACCTGAGGTGAACTTTCTCTTGCGAAATTTCTAATTGTGAACTTAAACTGCTAGTTCGTTTCTGAATTTTAATTTGTAAATTCAAGTGGCTTTACTTAAAAGCATTCATGTAAAAACTAGTGAAAATATAACTTGTATTTTTTTATATTTTGTTAACTGCATAAATGAAACCAAGAGTTTTAAACTTCACTTTGTTAACTAGTTGTTAATAATATTATTGAGTTAAATAATATCAAGAATTTAAAGGGTTTGAGAGGAGAATTTGTGACTCTAAAAAAGTTCCTATTGCACGTTAGATTTGTCCCTATTAGTTCAGTCTTGAGCTTTCAGAGGGCACCAAGTCTTCCATCTGGTAATTTTTGCTCATTTTTCAGCCCAAATCTAAAGTAAACTAAATTACAACTAAGCTAGGCTAAATAATAATTCAATACAAGTTAGTTTCGTTTAGTTTGGTTTAATTTTAGGCTAAAAACAGAATAGAAATTCCCACATAAAACACATGACGCCCTCTATAAACTAAGACTGAACTAATACGAATGTATCCAAGACGTTTCAGTATGGGTCTCAGTCACAAATTCTCCTCCCCAACCCTATAAATTCTTGATAATATGTAGCCCACTTTAATTTTTGAACTCCGTTTTTGCAATTAATAATACTCCACCATGGCGGCAGCGCGTACCTCGTTATTAATTACTGTATAGATCTTTTAATTAGGACAAAAACGCTCCATTCCCCATGTCGGGTCAGTAGCCAAACTGTGCTGTTCCGAAAATACCGTAACAACAAGTAGTAGTGATTTCTTACTATCTGCAAATTACTTACCTTCAGTACTCATGCAAAAATTCGCTAAATTTGGCTTTTCCCATGCTCAAACTAAAATTTTCCTTAAATTTTGAATTCAACACCAGTTGCCCGTTTTCTCCGCCAGGCGCGCTGCGCAGTCATACCTGCTGCAGCCGCCTGCCTCCCGTGGGGAAAACCCCATTCGCTTTTGAGCACGCATCGTGGTAGGACGAGCGTGCCGGTTTTTCCAATCAAACTATGGCGGAAAGTGTAAAAGAAAATGCAAAAGGAGTGATCGAGACAGGGAATGAGGAGGTGGACAATGTGAACGAACTTTTGAAAGACGGGGAATTCCCATCGTGCACGTGCCAAATGACTCCAAAGGATTTGCACCCACTCTGCAGGAGATGTAGGCAGTGCAATTTTGTGGATAACTTATGCGAGATTTGTGAGCTTCACAAAGCCGATACAGTGAAAAAGATTCTGTACACCTGGAAGCATTCAGACCAAAAGAAGGCCCAGTTGAAGAGAAAGGCAGGAAAGTCGAAGACGAGCATTGACGAACGTTTGGCAGGCATGAGCAAGGACCCGGACGCTCCTATTTTCCTTCAAGAACTTGCCAGCTTAGAATCGAGTTCGACTCCGGACTTTGAGGGCTTCGAACCGAACGAAAAATCCATATATCCGGAGAGATCACTGGGCTCAGTGGTGACTGCGGCCAGGGAAACGGCCATTAATGTGGTAGAATCGCGATCCGACAGGATGGAAAACAACGTGAGTTCGAAGGTGATCGAGCACGTAGATGCAAAGTTAGGTGAGATGCAGCAGTCGTTCCAAAGCCAAATTTCGGGACTAATTGCCAGCGTGAATAGTTTAATAAACAGTAATCCTTCGTTGCAGAATAGTGTAGTGCTGCGTGGAGAGAACGTCGTGACGTTAAACAACGATCTTTCAGTGATTAGTGCGCCAGTAGAAGGTTTAGGTGGGCAGCCAAAGACAAAGGGTTCGCCGCCGGATAATACAAAGGGTTCGCCGGCGATCCGTGAAAAGGCGCCAAAACCAAACAAGGCGGACGAGGGAAAAAGGTCGGCGCACACTCAGAAGGAACGGAACAGGACCGACGCCGCTCCAAGTAAGAATAGCGAGAAAGTAGAGGTGTCAGTAAAAGGGAAAGGTGCTGGAAAACACTCTAAACTAATGCCATCCCAGTCCGCCCCCGAGAAAAGGGTAAGCGGGCAGGGCAGTGCGTCGCACAATGGCAAGATCGCCCTACCCGCACCCAAGAAAGGGGTAAGCGGGAGGGCAGGAGAGGCGAACAGTGGCGATCAGGACCGGCGTTCGCTAAGCCAGATAGTGGCGGACGTGCAGGCGGGACGTTCGCCGGCGGTCCGCCGCAGCGCGGGGCCGGAACAACTACCGCATGGTTCGCCGGCGATCCGCAGTTCAAGAGTAGACGAAGCGAAGAACAGTCCGCCGGTTCGCCGGCCGTCGCCGGTTCGCCGGCATTCGCAGCCTAGAGGAGAATCGCCGTCGCGGTACGAGAATATGATTAAAGGTCAGCAAGGTTCGCCAGTGAGAGTTGTAAACCCGTATTACGAACATTCTGGTGACGGGGAGGACGCTCGACAAGAGGTTCGCCACGGTAGTGAATTTTATGACGATGATTTCACCGGCGATCATGACGAAGTGGGCGATTATGACGACGAATCGTACGGCGGCCATTACGAGGACCAAGCACAGTACCGAGACAGGAAGAGAGTTTATGAGAGGCAGCTAGAATCGCACGCCAAGAACAGGAAGGTGCAATTTAACGAGGACGACATTTTTGGAGAAGTTAGAAGTTTTAGGGACGCAACAGTGGCAAGAACGGCAATGGAGGGAGGAGGCAGAGAGGAGACCGGCACAAACAGAATCGACGGACCAGGATGACCCATTCGAAGAAGGACCGGGGCTTATTAGTTGGAAAGCCTTCGCTGGTTTTACTATGAAATATTTAAAGGAAACGCCGTTCTGCAAACAGGCCGTGCCAGCGGAGGTAAACCCAGAGGACCCACTAATGGAAACACTGGCGAACGCGGGAAGCGCCAAGGCAGCCCCAGCGCACTTACCACAGTCGGCGGTTGCTTTCAGGCAGCTACTGAACGAGTCCCTCACAAGGAAGGACGGCCAGCCTATATCCGTATCCAAGCCTTTACCTCCACATGACCCGAAGTTTGCCAAGATGTTCTTCACGGCAACAGGGAAGGGAGCCCCCCCTCGAAAAAGATATAAGACCTTCCCAGAGGCGGAGTATTTTCCGGAACGCATGGACTTAGAACTGGATTCCACTATCAAGACGCCAGCCTTTATAAGGACGCCAATCCAACTCCATGACAATGACGAAGCCCTCCTTCGGTGCAGCATAAGGGCTAACTCGCATGCCGAACTCGCTTACTCGGCATCAGTGGCTGCTATAAAATCCTTAGTGACAGAAAAGCCAGAACTCAAGGAAAATCAGACGATTCGAGAATGCCTGCACTTAATGAAGCGTGCATCCTCGTTCCAGCAGGACAGCCTCAATTGGTCTTCGCGACTACTTCTTAACACCGTGTTCAGAAAGCGGGACGCGCTTCTTGAGTCGGCCTCCACAATACCGACGGACGTCGCAGGCCAGCTTAGACTACTCCCGATTCACGGTGCTACGGAAATATTCAACGGGAAGCTCCTCACGCTAGCACCGGAGCTGAAAGACAGGACAAGACCTCCAGCACCATCGACGTCGACGATGCGAGGATTTAGGGGAAGAGCAAGACCGATGATGAGAGCATACCCCACCTATCCAAGCCACGGGGTGGGACTGGGACATCAGGACGGAAGAGGCAGAGGAGGTGGCAGAGGCGAAAGGAAACAAGATTCACAGCCCTTTCGTGAAACAGCCCCGTCCCAAGCCAGAGGGAGGGGCGGGAGCCTACAAAGAGGCAGAAGTCAAGGTAGAGGACGAGGCCGCCGAACGGGCCCTAGGTATTGACATGAAGGAGGAGTCTTTTCCCATTCACCGGCAGGTGGGGGGAAGACTGTCAAGACACTTGGAGAACTGGGAGCAAATAACTTCGGACCTTTTCATCCTAGAGACACTGAGGAACGGTTACTACCCCCCCTTTTCTTCGAGACCAGCGTTGTCAACCGCGCCCCAGCAAAGGACAGAAGACACACCGGGTCTGCAGGCGGAACTAGAGAAGCTTTTGGAGAAAGGAGCCCTGGAGGTAGCCCCACCAAATACGAAAGGTTTTTGGAGCCCGGCGAGGGTGATCCCAAAGAAAGGGGGGGGGGGGCACTCGCCTCATCTTCAATCTGAGAAGACTCAACGGTCACATACGCAAAGAACACTTCAAGATGGAGTCAATCGGAAGGATCCGAGAGGCGCTACAAGAAGGGGAGTACACTGTGTCGGTGGACCTGGAGGACGCCTACCTGCATGTTCCCCTACACATGGACGTCAGGCACCTGTTCAGATTGCACCATGGGGGCGTATCGTATCAATTTACGATCCTTCCGTTCGGGCTGTCGACGGCACCCCATGTCTTCACAAGAATAATGAAGCCGGTTTTGGGGTTACTCCATCAAGAGGAAATACGGGCACACGCGTACTTAGACGACTGGCTTCTTCGCAACCTCTCAAGGACCTCCCTTCTTCAACAGCTGGTCAGGTGTTTGAAATTGTTCAAGGAACTGGGCTTGGGAGTAAACAGCAAGAAGTCGAGGTTCACCCCACTCCAGGTTTTCACTTTCCTAGGGGTGGATTTCAACTTGAAGGACTGCACAGTACGCCCTTCGTCAGAACGAGTGGAAAAAACACGGCCTTCTGTGAAGAGGTTGATTCGGATGTCAACAATCTCGGCAAGAGACTTGGCATCAGTGATCGGGATTCTGGATTCCAACGCAGCATTGGTGCCATGGGGCCAGTGGAAGGTAAAACCGATACACTGGTTCCGGAAGGAGGAATGGAATCCACGGAAGTCGTGGGCAGACACCATACAACTGGTCAATCTCCCAGACATGAACTGGTGGTGCAAGACAGAGAACCTTCAAGAAGGTGTTCACCTGAAGGAAAGGGAGGCAGAACTACTTCTTTTCACGGACGCCTCCTCAACAGGATGGGGGGCACACCTAGGAGATTCCATGACTTCAGGGAAGTGGACCCCAGTGGAACAGGTTTTGCACATCAATCTTCTAGAACTGAGGGCAGTGAGATTGGCGGTGGAGACTTGGAGAGATCGGCTGCGGGGGAAGGACGTGGGCATAATGTCGGACAACACCACCACGGTCGCATACATAAAACACGGGGGAGGGACCCATTCCAAAGCCCTGATGGAGGAGACGTCAGCACTCATGGAAGTTTGCACACTCTTTTCGATAAATCTGATACCGAGGCATATCGCAGGAAAGCAGAACGTCTGGGCGGACGAGCTGTCCAGAGGGAACAAAGTCCCGACGACGGAGTGGCAACTGGACCCGAACATTTGTGCGACACTGTTTGTGAGATGGGGGAAACCAGTAGTGGACCTGTTCGCGACGAAGGCGAACAGTCAACTAAAAAACTACGTCTCCCCTTTTCCGGACCCACAAGCCTGGGCTACGGATGCTCTCTCGATATCGTGGGTAGGGATGAGCGCGTACGCCTTCCCACCATTCTGCCTACTACAGCAAGTAGCGAACAAAATAAGGGAATCCTCCGGGTCCTTCATACTAGTAGCGCCATACTGGCCGGCAGCCAGTTGGTTTCCGGACCTGATGGAACTGAGCATAGAAGAGCCAGTTTTGCTGCCATTGACAGAAAGTTTTCTGTCACAGCACAGAGGAACGACGATCCACCCAAACCCAGGTGTGCTACATCTTCACGGGTGGCGACTCTGAAGACAAACCTGACAGAAGATGGTTTCTCCAACGAAGTAGCGAGCAGACTCCTGCAGTCAGTGAGGAAATCAACTTCGGACATGTACGAGGGACAGTGGAGAAGATGGTTCGCATGGGCAAAGGACAGAGGATGTGACCCATGTGACCCGTCCATATTCGAACTCACTCAGTTCCTGGAGGACTTATTTAAAAAGGGACTTTCACCTACCTCAATAAAAGGGTACAGGTCGGCCATAAACTCAGTGCTCACGTGTTTAGGAAGGTCAACTGTGGTGTCAAACCCTATGTTATCTAAGCTCATCGCGGCGTTTGAAAATGCGAGGCCCAGGACGAGGACTCTGTTCGCAAAATGGAGCCTACCACTCGTACTATCCAGTTTGGCACGGCCGCCCTACGAACCACTGGCATTGGCATCAATCAGGATTCTGACTCAAAAGACGGTTTTCCCTGTAGCTCTGGCGTCCGCTGCGAGACAGAGCGAAGTGGCAGCATTCTCAAGAAGAGAAGGCCACATCAGATTTGCAAGAGACTGGTCATCGGTGTCCCTTATTTTCCCAGCGGACTTCAGAGCAAAGAACTTGAGGCCGGACAAGGAGCCCACGCCAGTAGTGATACACGCAATAGGACACGGAAAACCGAGGGGGAGTGAAGAGAAGCTGCAATGCCCCATAAGAGCTCTGAAGTATTACCTCGAAAGGACTGCAAAGATAGTATCAGATCAGTTAGTTAAGGAAAAAATCCCACTTTTCCTAGACATGGACAAGACAACAGGGGAAGTGGTGAATAAATCTGTCACGCCGTTCAAACTAGGCAGATGGATCTGTCAGGTTATTCAAAGAGCATATGAGACTAGCCCAGAACATGCAGATGTACCGACAGAAGTCAGAGCACACGAACTCAGGGCACTGTCGGCATCATGGGCATACGGGAAGGGCACGCCACTAGACGAAGTTATAGCTGCCTGCAAGTGGAAGAACAAGAATACGTTCATCCGCCACTATCTAAGAGATATAAGTGGAGAATCTGGAGCGGACGTGGTGGCTCGGAATGTCGTCACTGGATCTAAGAAAGAACAGTAGACGACAAGTGCAAGATGGCCGAAGTGACGCAAGGGGAAAGGTGAACTGGGTCTAAGATGAACCACTGCACCGACAGCGGCAGAGTAGGACACCTAAGAATGAGGAAAGGAACGAGATTCAGGTGAGAAATCCTAAAAATTAAGTTGGTAGTAAAAAAAAAAAAAAAAAAAAAAAAAAACACAGGTTCATAGAGCCCGCCCCCGAAACGACAAAGTCAGCATGAGTACTGAAGGTAAGTAATTTGCAGATAGTAAGAAACAAGAATTTTAACAGGTTAAAATTGGTTTTTACTATCGTAAAAT
>JAHWFP010029949.1:0-13232 GCA_023313725.1 Lithobius niger
CTGTTTACTTCGTGTAGTCTTTGCCTTCTGATTTGTTTTGTATCTATATTTTTTAATTGGGGGTCTGCGAGGCCTGTTAGTGTTAGTCACAAGGTTGTAATGTTAGTATTGTGTATCCATCTACTAAGGCCAATGCCCTCTTAACCGACACAACTGTTGATGAACAAAGTCACCCCGTCTCCCATTAACCATATGATTCTTCACATTTTTATTTTATTTTATTTTCCTTCCTTTGAAGAGAGTTACGTTTACTGTGGGAGCGTTAAGGCAGATTTAAGGCAAAGATTTCGCAAAGCTAGAAGCTATAGTTGTAAGTTAGAGAGCGACAGCAATAGTATCGTTACCTTGGTAACGTCCACCGACCTACAGTTATCGACCTGTGACATCATTTACTTAAATGACTGCAGTCCTATTAATCCGTGACAGTAAAATACTGGAATACTCCTAAAAGAAATAATCCCGCCCGCCCAATCATCATAAAAGAAATAATACCCCCTAATCACCCTAAATGAAATACCCCCTTCCTCAAATCCTCTTAAAAGAAATAATTATTTTTGGTCGCTTATTCTCCGATGAAAACATTTTCGTTATGAATGCTGAATCGAGGGCGTGGAGTAGGTGTAGGAGACGTCTAGAGTGCAGGAAATTTCAACACAGCGAAACATGCATTGGAGAAAATTACTGGCTCAACAGATTGCACGGAATTTTCTGATCACTCCGTGCCTTAGAACAAAATTACTTTGCGTATTTGGCTTTATTTGGCCAAACGCTACCACAAAACATTAAAATAAACAAAAAAATAGGCCTAATTAAGTGAAAATGTCGGCCTAACTATTGTGTACGCGGTTTATCTTTGAGTCCTGCAGGTATTTTATGAGCGGCTACTTTTTCCTGGAGGGGGTGGCATTAATCGACGGCTGCCATTGTTTT
Source organism: Lithobius niger (assembly GCA_023313725.1). Taxonomy (NCBI): domain Eukaryota; kingdom Metazoa; phylum Arthropoda; class Chilopoda; order Lithobiomorpha; family Lithobiidae; genus Lithobius; species Lithobius niger. The sequence goes on from JAHWFP010029949.1 coordinate 931, forward strand.
TTAAACCATCCTGGATAATAACAAGGCACTCTGCTACCAAAAACATGCAATTGATTATCTGTGTCGTTCCGGGACGAACTCAAGATAGGCTACGGACACTATAGGGCACATACTTTAAGTTCTGTAGATCAGTTAGTCTGCCGAGTGAGACGCGCTATAATAAATTCTTTTACGCCGAAGCGAACACCTAATAAGCGTACGCGTCCAACACTGATCTTTACGACGAGCCATTCTGGATAGCGCTGCCATCAAGCATGCTATTTGCTGTATTAAAAGAAGCAACTCCGTCGTTTCATAACGTGTGAAATGGGCAGTAATCGTGTTTTTGTGTGTTTTTTACCATTTGTAATTATTTTCTGCATTCTTTACAGTGAAATAACTTTCACTATGGTGTATTATGGCAGATGGCCTTCGTTGTTTATGGAGTGCTCGGGGCCACTAACCTTATAGAGCTGGTTCGCTTACCGCTGCTACTAAAAATTGATACAGCCACTCAGCCGAAAGCCCGAATATCTCCGAAAAAATTTGAAGTAGGAATTTCATCTTCGAATTTTAAGAATCCGATCCGATCCGAAACCCAGGCTAGTATTAATTCTTCGATTAGTTGAGAGTATACCCGATTCTAATTCGATAATTTAAAATTTATTAAATATTTTTTAAATTAACAATAAATTTCTTCAAGAAGTCCATGGTTGTTAAATATACAGTAGAAATAGTATTTATTCATCAGTTCAGTAATCTGTCTTTAAAAATCGTTGAACGCCGCAATCAAGGCAAATGAAAATGTTATGTATTTAACTATTGTCCTTACTCGGAATCGATCACACAACCCTAAAGTAGCAACAATAAAAGTAAAAGGGGTTGTGGGGAAAGGGGGGGGGAACGACTCCCCTAATACCCAACGTTTAAAGATTTGATACCTTCGAGGCGAGGACGTCGTATTCGATTTCGAGCGATACATATACCTTCAAAGCGGTATTCGATTCGGTTTCAGTACACGTATCGAGTAGGTATCGAAGTATCGACGCATCTCTGCTTGAAGACGATATCCAACGGAGATCGAAAATTCGGTTAGTTACTGTAACGTTTACCTTTGACGTAAAGGATGATGGCTTAACTATAGTACATTAACTTGTGAACTTTCGAGGCCAAGGATCCCATCGTCTTACGGTTGCGTTTTCTTTAGTCCTTCTTTTGTCGTTCTTCAAATAAAGGAAGGCAGCATAATTGTTTCCGAGTCACAGAATGGCAAACTGTATTCAGCCACAGAGCACAAACGAACTCCAGGTAAATGACACATGTAAACTCAACAGACCTTTCTTGTGTGTTGTGTCAGGGCTTCGAACTTGGCAGTCACAACTCCTTTTCTCCAAAACAACATTATGGCCCTAACGGATGCTAAAACACGTTCAGAAAAATCTGTTAGGGACTGACCTTTATTAACATCGGTAGCGATCGATTCGATAAAACTGGTCTCGGTATCGGCTAGGAATCTGCAACAAACAGGGAGCGGAACAATACGGTGTTCAGTGTGTTCAGTTTTCCACGACCTCTGGATTGACGAAGGGTCCCGCGAGGGGCCCAACAGGCACGGCCGTATATACAGGGTTCGTACACCAGAGACGAAACCATTTTTAAGGCTTTTTCAAGCCTTTTCAAGGCCAACTCTAAGACAATTTCAAGGCCGTTTTGCCAACCAGATTATTAAAAATTACATTAAAATAAATTCAATCTTTTTGCTAGCCTATATCTATATTTGAATAAATATCCATTTAAAAGTTATTTATTTTGCCCCCCATCGCGGGACAAGTTGCCTTTCCATACAGCACTTATACGTGAATACGAACGAAGGCACGTCGTGTCGTTAACATAAGCATTAGGCTGACGAACTATTTTTTTTTATTTATGAATTTAAGCATAAATTGACTGTATTTCATCAGACGTAGTATGCTAACAAAATTCAAGGCCATTTCAAGGCTCTTACAAAAAAAAATGTAAATTTTCAAGGCTTTCCAAGCCTTGAAGTTTTGGTTTTGAAATTTAAGACTTTTCAAGGAATTCTAGACTGTGTACGAACCCTGTATATACCCCAGGACTTCACTAACTAACACGGGTAAGAATATCATGGTGGCTGAGCGGTGAGAGAGCTCAGCCTAGTAGCTAGAGGTTTGCGGATCTGGTCGAACCCCTGAAAAGGGGACCATGGCAAAGTCCCCGCCAGGACTGCCGGCCAGGGTAGCGTGAGAGGCTAACATGCTCTTTCAGCGGCTATGGGAACTATTCTGGTCAATTTTGGACAATCATTCGGCCCCTACGATGATCGGAGGTTTCTCGGTTCAAACACCCTGGTTGGCTCCTCCCTTTACCAGATATTTATTCTTCTCCAAAAAAGTTGGGTAATGTTCAAAATAGAGCCGGTTCCGCCACACGAGCATCAATTTTTTCGGCTGCTTAAACTCAAAAAAAAATAAAAAAGAAGAAAAAAGCTACGTTTCACACTATCGAATTAATTCACCTACTTGTCGAATCCTTCCGTTGCTGCGGTTTAGAAAAGCATAATGAAAAACTGCGAAAACGCATATTTTTTTTTTAATTATTAAAACATGTAAAAACGCTAATCACAGCTATAGTGAGGACGACTCCATAAGATGAGAGCGCAACAAGAAAACATGATTTTGACCAAAACATTAGTAAACGGAAATTATCTGTGGCTGGACAACGATATTATACGTTTAGCCGCGGCGAGCGCTGCAGCGCGAGAGAAGCACGTAATTTGGAGAGAAAAAATGACCATTATTTTCGTGAACGGAGACCTTGATTTCAAAAAAAAATTGTTGTTTCGATTTTTTCTGTAAAATCTGTAAATGGGTAAATCAAGGCCGTTGTTCACGCCAATGATGGTCATGTTTTTTTTTTCAAATTACGAGTCTCGTTCGCGCTGCCACGCTCGCTGCAGCTAAACATATAACATTACAAACCGTAACCAAAAACTTGTCTGGCCAGAGAGAATTTCCGTTTTCTGATATTCTGGTTTTCTTGTTGCGTTGCCATCTCGTAGTATGGCGTCGGTCTCACTATGGCTGTGAGTAGCGTTTTAACATGTTTTAATAAAAAATTTTTTTGTTAAATTTGTCTTTGTTATGATTTTCTGACCCGTAACGACGAAAGGATTTGCGGGATAGGTGAACTAAGTCGATTGCGTGAAAACTACCTATTCTATATAATTACCCTATAGTGTGCGCGGCGTATCTTGAATCCTGCGCTTATTTTGTGATCGGCTACGTCTTCCTGGAGGGGGCGGATTTAACCGACGGCCGCCATTGTTTTTGTAACTACTTTGGATATCAACAAGGCACTCTGCGACCAAACACTACAATCGATTATTTGTGTTCATTCTGGGGCGAACTCAAGATGGGCCGCGGACACTATAACATAGCTAATGACACGGGTTCAGCCGAAAACGCTACAAACGTTACAAATTAACCAGGTACAGACAGCTGCTTGCATCCGTACCAAAAACGTAAATTTCAAATCCTTTCCTAAGTTTTCATAAAATGATGCATGCAGCGGTTATAAGTTGTTGTTTTGTATTTTTAAAGTATGTAGAAAAAAAAAAGGCCTATATTTCTAACGCTCAAATGTTTAAATAGCACTATTTTTCCTTTATAGAGCAAATCATTTATACTTACTTACAATGATGGTTCTTCTTTAACTCTTAAATACAAAAGAATAATTAAAATCCGTTTCGTAGAGCATTTTTAAAAGAAAGAATTTGAGATTTACCAATTTTAGTATCATTTCCTGCCACCAGATATTATTGTTGTTGCTGTTAGCAGAGTATTTAACTTTGCTACAACGCTTCTAATGGCAGAAAGTTTTTAACTTGTTTAACTTGTATTTTAGCTGATTTAACTTGTATGCGCATATTGAACGCATAAAAGAACGCTTAAAAGACGAACATTTGTTCAAAAAAGGCAAAAAAATATATAACACCAGCAAATGCACGAGTTATTTAAAATGCAGTTAGGTTGAGACACTTGTTAACAACGACATCTAGTGTCAAAAATGGTACTAAAATTAGTAATTCTCAAATTGTAGCTTTTTATTGTGTAAAATGCTGTACGCAGCGGGTTTTAATTATTCTTTTGTATTTAAGAGGGTTAATAAAGGCCTATTATTGAAATAAACAAGCGTAATGACCTTGGTTGTCTTTCAAAGCCTATCCGAACTTCGAACTCATAACCCCTACGTCAACTTCTTGAAGTTTGATTGTTTAGTATTCTGTATTCAAAATATGTAGTTGCGTAGAAATCTGTTTAAAAAAAAAGGGCATTTTTTAAAACTACGTAATATGTTGTATGTCCCAAACGAATACATTATCTATTCAAACGTCTTCTCCTCTACGTCGCATGAAGTCACCTATGACATACCATGTAAATCAGACACGATTCTGCTCCAACTGGATACAGGAAAGGCTCCTCATTCTGCATGATCACTTAGCAGTGTTACTTGAAGGGCAATTACATCCATTTTGACATGCATGCTTTACTTTTGGATCACTTACACAATAACTAAACACAAGAACTGCGGTAAGAATACGTTACGTACGTCCGATACAACAATTTAATTATTGCATCACCAAAACACGACACGGAGACCGCCACTGTTTTGCTGGAACGCGCAGAAATTAATGCCGACAGATGTCACTTTTCGAAATCGACTCGCAGCCAATTGAGATAGCTCTATTGGCTGTGAGAGCTCAAGCGTCCGACGGCCTTAGCTGGCGTACAGTTGTAGTGTGGCCAGCTAAGGTCGTCGGACGCTCGATCTCTCACCGCCAATAGAGCTATCTCAATCGGCTGCGAGTCGAAATCGAAGAGTGACATCACTCGGCATTAATTTCTGCGCGTTCCAGCAAAACAATCGCGGTCTCCATGTCGTGTTTTGGTGATGAAATAATTAAATTGTTGTATCGGACGTACGTAACGTATTCTTACCGCAATTCTTGTGTTTAGTTATTGTGTAAATGATCCAAAAGTAAAGCACGCATGTCAAAATGGATGTATTTGCCTTTTAAGTTCCAAACCTATCTTAAAAGTATATGTCAGTGGCATTGTTACATCACTCCTCAAAACTTCATTCGAAATAGTAAGTGACTCGATGCGTAACACGAATAATATTTTGAACTAAAACCGGAGGGTCCAACACACGTTGAAATCTCTCACGACCGCTGATGTCGGATTTGTAAATCAGCGTGAAATCTGCAAATCTCTTTTGCAAATATGCAAATGTCAAGAAATCTTCAAATCCATGCAAATCAATACAAATTTATGCAAATCAACTAAATCCGTACTAATCCGCAAATCTCGGTACAAATTTGCAAATGTGTAATTAACAAATCCATGCAAATCGGGATTAATCCATGCAACTTTACTTAAATCCTTGCAAATCTCTAAATCTCGGTGCAAATCTATAAATCAGTAAATCTGCAAATCGCATAAAATCTGCAAATCTAGGGGTGATAATCACGTACGTCATGTCCGGGTTTGTCCGACCCCTCGGCAAAAACTCTTGACTGAAATCTGCGCTTCTAGTGATTATCTGGAAAGAGGTAAGAAGGACCCTCGCGTAACCTCAGAAGCAAGTCTTGTTTGCTATGCTGCAGTACATCGCGGCAGCCGTTTACATGGCGGGACATTAATGATTTTGACAGTTTTGCCAGGAATTTAATAGATTTGCATGGATTTGGGAATTTACACGTTTGCAAATTTGCACCGAGATTTGCGGATTTGTACGGATTTTAGTTGATTTTTATAAATTTGTATTGATTTGCATGGGTTTGAAGATTTTTAGACATATGCGTATTTGGAAAGAGATTTGCAGGTTTCATGCGATTGATAATTAATGAAAGAAACGGACAACTGGTTGATACATCGTAATGACGTATATAATTAAACCAATAAAAATATCCGTGTGCACACGGACGAAACGCGCAAGTCTGAACTATTCTGGTAGCTTTGACAGGCTGGGTTTGTTGTTTTACCATCGCACTTTACAGTATATAATGTTTACGCAAGTATTTTACAGTTTTTATTCTGCTACCATTCAACGAAAATCCTTTCCAGTTTTTCAGCATTTGATTTTAGAAATCCGATCGCAAGTAAATTATTGGTAAACGATCGTATGGGTTAGACAGACAGCGCCATCTCTGATCCGGTTTTAGGAATGCTTTCTGCGTTAGGTCTAACGCGAATGAAAAGGCGACCTATACGGCACACGTGTGGAGCTGGGGCGGGCCCCGGGTTGTAGGTTTACACGGCATCTGCAAACCTTATTAAGTATTAAAAAACGCTTAAGCATATAAAATACAGATGTAAGCCTAAAAAAACTGAATGCTCTAAAAGAACAGCTGCAAAAAAAAAAAAAAAAAACGTGTCGCTCTAATACGTGTAAAAGAATCTCCAGCATCCCAAAAATCAAGCTGGAGCTCATTTTACACGTATTAGTGCGACGCTGACGGCTTACACGTATTTTTTTTTTGTATCTGTTCCTTTAGAGCATTCAGTTTTTTTAGGCTTGCATCTGTATTTTGTACGCTTATGCGTTTTTGATACTAATATTGCAGCACCCGTCCCGTGGCGCTGCCATTATCAAGGTCAGTGGTAGCGACAACACCGATAAAGTTTTGGACTTTCTACAATTAACTTCAAGACCATCTCACTGTTGCCAACAATTCGGCCTTTGCACTATTTGTAACAACAGTCCCTTTGCACTATTTGTAACCCACAATCATTGTATCAGGACGTGTGAGTCTTTATGACTTGATGGCTCGTGAGCCGATGGCTAGGTTCTGGCATTCCAATTTCCACTCCCCGACTGGTCAACACCCCTTTTTGGACCACTATTTTGAAATTGCCCCCGAATTCACCAAATGTGCCATGCCCGAAAACCAACGGCTGTAACCCTCAAGTCACAAGCCACCAAGCCCCGTGAATCAAGGCGAGCAAATCTTACATTATAAACCAAAGTCTCATAGTAGAAATGAAGCAACCCCAACGACGACCCCCGGAAGGGGAACAATGAAAACGTGCGAGTGTGCCAATTCATTGTCTTGAAGTTGAAACTGGGACGTTGTTGCCTTAAAAAGAAGTTGAAATTGGCACATTGTTGCCTCGACTAACAATTTACTCTGCGCGGTCATCGCAAAAGCATGTCTTAAATGACGTCATTTACGAAGGACAGCTATTTTCGCACGCTACTGGGAGTGGGGAGGGGCCTGAACGGGGAATGCCCGTTGGTGGGGCAGTTGTTATGTTAGAGCCACTATTTGATTACGACATTGCTTTGCGGAGGGAGACGATTGACGGAAAGGCAGCACCGAGCAAATACTGGGAAACAACCACAGGTCGCACAAATCCCCGGGTGAAGCCGGGTACGATGCTAGTATAACATATTTACGAAACTAGACCACAGCGTTGGCTGGCTTTCTAACATCATGTGAGTTAACATCTTAAGGCTAATTCTCCGTTAGGCTGGAGTTAGGGTTGTGGACCATCCCACCTAGTTACGCTCCAGAATCTGTTATTTTTTTTTTTTACTTGGCAGGGTTGCAACTACATTTGTTGTGGCCCGGGCAAAACCATGATAGTGGGGGCGTCCTTCAACCAAAATTATAGGACTTTTTTTTATTCTTTTAGGGATTGACCTTTAATTTTGGTATATCCGTCATTTTTGGAAAGCCTGAAACTGTGTTTCTCTGTCTTTTTGGAGGACCCCTAAGAGCTGGGACCCGGGTTTGACGTTTAGCATAGAGGTTTATGCTAAGACTTGCACTAAGAAATAGGCTTTGGGCCTATTACAGGTGGAGCGGATTGCGCGCATCAAGCCTCGGTATCAAGCCTCTAGGAGGTTGCACATGGCTGGTTCGATTTGTCCTGCATGCTAAGGATGACTTGTGTGCCAAATTTTGTTCTTTTCCTTGATCGACAAAAATTTGTTGGTCAATCATCAGGGAGGGGGCACAGGGGAGCTCTGATTTGTTCTGCTAAGAATGCTTGTGTACCAAATTTCGTGCCTTTAGCTCGATTTGCAAGAATTTGTTGGTCAAGCCGCAGAGAGAACATGGAGAATGCACTAGCAGTCCTTGGAGGGAATTCATGGAGAGTTCCATGACTGGTTCGATTTGTGCTGCTAAAAACGACTTGTGTACACAATTTCATACTTGACAGTATCATTAAAATCGCGTTCAAAAGGCCCTGGTCGTTGTTAATACCTATATTTTAAGTTACAAAAATTGAAAATCGGTTCATTGGTTCGATCTCTAGATAAGAGCAAAATTTCGAGCCTGTTTGGCTTTTCGTCAGAAGAATATTGTCACATTAAAACAGTATTCAAAAGCCTCTGAACCTTTTCCATCACACCTACCGTTCTAAGCTATAGAAATTGAAAATCGGTTCGTTGCTTTGATCTCCAGGTAAGAGCAAAGAGTCGCAACAACAACAAGAAATGACCGGAGTGTGAACGCTGAACGGTTCGATTGTCGTCATTAAAATTTTTAATGTAGTGAAATAGTTACAACACGACCTCAAATACCGAATTTCGTGAGTCTATGTCCATTCTGGGCGAAACTGTAGGACTTCATCGTCTGACGTTCAACATGGAAGTTCATGCTGAGGCTTACATCAGGACCGCTATCGTGGTCGTTGATTAATCTGAAGTTTTTAGTCAAGAAAGCTGAGGTGAATTTTGAGTTCTTTAATCCCAAGTTGCCATACAAGTGACTGTAGGCAATAGTTGACCGAACGTGAAAAGTTCCAACTCGAATTGCAAGCTTTGTGGGGGGTTCCTGTGGTCATTGAGAAAAGCAAAAAGCAACAGTTCAGTAGTCAGTGTTCTCATGTCGAAACCAAGTGAATGCTGGTTTGAATTCCACGACTGACCTAACTATCACAAGGCCGGATTTACGCAACGACTCGCCTTAGCATTCTCGCAGCTAGAATTTAATCGCAATGGCATAGTTGTCGTTACCATGGTAACGACGCCGTCTGGATTAGCTAAATCCGACGTCGTTTGAGTAAATGCTTTAAGTCTTTTAATCCGTGGCAATAAGATAAAGAATTCCTCCTGACGAAATGTTCACAGTCCTTTGTGAACTCGCATTATTCAGTGTTTTCATTGCGAGTCGACAGAGCTAAAACCTCCGCCATGTTGGAATTTCAGATGATTTCTAGCTTCTAGCTGCGAGAATGCAAAGGCGACTCATTGCGTAAACGCGCCTTTATGGTTCTTAAAAAAAGCATCAGAAATTAATTCGTGCAACTAGGGCTAAATGTCGTTTTCAGGTAGTCCCTATACAGTGTCCTCCAAAAAGGATCTGTTAAGTGTGTTGCTCACTGTATCGGTGCTAAACCAAGTAACCAGGAATGCCTCAAAACTCCTTCATTAACGGGGGCCCTAGTAATATTGAAACACCCCTTCTTTCCACAACTGAAAACTCAGAACACAGCTCAAAACTCACCTTTTCCCGTAAGAGTGTATACTTGGCTAGACATTTTTTATGAAATAGATTACAAACTAAAGCTTTGTTACTTGCAGAAAGTGAACCACTATAACATTTTAGAACTTTGAGACGCTGAGTGCAGGGAAACGTTGCATAATTTAATTGAATGACAGTGCATAAACTAGATAGGTATACCGTATTACATGTTTAACCCTCACGTTGCCTCTTATTTAGTCCGTTAAGTTTTGTCTTTTCTTACTTTCTTAGCTTAGTATATCTTTAATTCTCACAATGCCACTCTTAATTCGGACTGTTTGCTTTGTTAAAGCGTTGACTAATTTGCACCAGGTAGTTTTATCATTTTCCGTTTGTGAACACCCACCTTAAAGAAGCGAAAGAACAATATGTAAGGTGTTTTTACTCTTTTATTGTACTCTGATGAAGGTATCACTTGCTTGACACCACCGACACCGAAATATAAAGATGTATTAATCCTCGCTTGTGCTTCAGTGTTTTTATCCCAATACTGCACACACCACTTTGCTTTAAAATTGTCTCGGATCCGTGTTTTTTATCCTGCGCAGAGGATATTTGTTCCAGGGGATATTTTTTTCCGGGTATATTTATACCTATATATTTTTTTCCAGGATTACTTTCACCGCTTACCTGGGGTCGCGCCCCCTCACCCCTTTATTTCCGTTCCTGCCGTTCTTTATCATCTTTACTACTCTTCCTATCACGAGTGTCGTTTTAACGACCTTGTTCAACCGAAGGACGACCTAAACTGATCTAACGAGTGATTAAATATTTACTTTTCGTTTTCTGTTTTTATTTTCTGACCTCATTTTCTCGGTGTATTTTAAATAGGCCAAAATGCGTGACTGTTAGTGGTTCCAAACAAGTTGTGGACAGGTGACAACACCCAACTAGAATGCCCGAACCGGTCGGGTCTTTTTTTTTTAATCCATTTGAAACGTGAATTAACTGTTACTGTTTCCATTCACGAACAGAAAATGCAAACCTTAAAAACAAAAATAGCAAGTTGTTTACAGGTATGTAAATAAACAACTATTTTCCGGTTTAAAAACATCTAAATGAAGCAATACAGTAGTCCGGTTACTCAGGCTGCATTTAATAGCCTCTTTAAGCATCGTTCTTGTAACGTCGTGTGTCACGCGCTGAAGCTGGTTCGAGTTAGATTAAGTCAAAGCCTCCTACATGTGGTAAAGGCCGTCCGCGCAAACGCCAAAAAAGGCAACTAAAATCAACCATTGGAATAGTAGAGGGGAAGCACTTGCGCTAGGTGCTGCCATCTCAACGCAAGCGGCAAATTTTCCAACTAAGCGACACAGTTCCCAAAGTCTGCCAACTGAGGGCGACACTTGACAAACTTGTCGCGTCGCTATTTATGTTGCCTTCAGCGATCGTTGTGGAAGGTAACCCATATACGGCCTTTACTGTAGCTGGCTGTGGCTAAGGTTGATCATTAAAACTTGTCCTTGTCCGTAGTGTTGCTGTTTCCGAAGCTAAGTTAATCCGTCACTTGTTTAACTCTTTACTTGGTCAACTTCCCGGTCTTTATCTTTCCTTTTCCCCTCTTTTTTTGTTCTTGGTGCGCCATCTTCCTCCTGCGTTTATTTTCTTTTTGTCTTTTAGAAGAATAATCATTTGGGGACTTTATTTGTCTGTCTGTCTGTTCCGCAGTTACAGACAAACGCGTGAACGTATACGTATGAAACGTGGTAGGAATATTATTTTGAAATAAGGCTGAGCGACGTATACTATGTATTTGACTTATTAGTTGTAGCTAAATATCAAGATGGCGGCCCAAAATGGCGTCTAAATAAAGGTTTATGGTATAGTTACAGCCAAACGCATGAAGCGATTCAAATGAAATTTGGTGGGAATATTCTTTGAAATAAGGCTGAAAGACATACGTTCGCACTTGATTTTACACCTGCTATTAAAAATTCAAAATGGTGGAACAAAATGGCTTACATCTTCTAAACAGTTTATCAGATTAAAATAAGAAAAATATGTTTAAAAGCAATTAATACTGGCTGCTTGATACCGATATGACCAATATGATGGTCATATTGGAAGGGGTCGGGCCTCCCATGGAATGTATTCCTAGGGCCTCAGGGTGCTTTGCAGGCTGGGGTACCGCCGCAAGCTAGCATATTTTTAAGAACTCCGCGTTAGTTTGAAACGTTTTCCTGCAATTTTCATACGTGATGCAATTTTCAAAACGAAACCATTTCAAGTTTTTTTTTTTTTTAAACCAAGGGCCGCTTGGATTGGGGGCGTCTAAAACAATTTTAAAACAATTTTAAACTTTCTACGCCTCTAAATACTACGTTATACAGCTAGTAAATACTTTTTATATCATAATGTATTTTGTCACAATTTTTTCTTAGATGCGCTGTATCATACACGGCGATAGCCGTATACAGGGTGTTCGGAAATTGGTGTCAAATATTTTGAGGGTCCGCTGTGTGATCAAAGATAAGAAGAAAAAGTCCTATAAACATGGGTCCGGAAATGCACCAGTCTTTAGTTACAGCCCCCCCCCCCCCCAGGTTTGGGGTAAACAGTTCTTAAATACCTCGTAATGATTCACCGTTTCCATTCCAAACTCAGGATATGTGCCATATCATACCTGGTATTTCAGTACTTCATAATACAGTATTGGGTCGCACAACTTATCAGAGGGAGAGGTAATTTTCTTATGGGGGGGGGGATCAAACGTGGGGGAAGAGAGGAGTAACTGCTTTGGTCTTGTACTTTAATGAAACAAATTGTA
>JAHWFP010029949.1:13632-26002 GCA_023313725.1 Lithobius niger
GGGGGGGGGGGGGGGGGGGCTGTAACTAAAGACCGGTGCATTTCCGGACCCATGTTTATAGGACTTTTTCTTCTTATCTTTGATCACACAGCGGACCCTCAAAATATTTGACACCAATTTCCGAACACCCTGTATATGATTGGAAGTCCTCTCTCCAGCAAAACTAAAACTATTAATTTCTCCGTTTCTATTCAATATATTTCGACCAAACTTGGCCAGATAGTAGATAGCAACTTTTCCAAACTTTACACCAACTTTTATGCAATTCCGTGCAAAAGTAAACGTAAGGAGCCACATGTAAATTTGAAAACTGTTCACTTCTTGTTGTTATTGTTCTGGTTTTTGTTCTTGTTGTTCTTGGCTGACACGGATTCAGAAAAAAACTACTGCACCTACCTAAAATCAGAAACATGATCTGAGCCAGAAATTTTCCTGGGCTTCAACCTTACATGGACCACTTTTCCGATTGTTCGATCCATTCCGGAGTTAGGGACCCTAAACGATCATTTTGATTGTTTTACATTGTTTTAACCATTGTATTTAGGGAACAATGCCACTCAGCAAACTCCAGATTCATTCTTCGTTCACGTGTTATGTCTTTGCTAAAAAGTCGATTGTTGAACGGTAAAATGAAAGTGGGGCCTTAGGGCTTCGGGCAGATGACCAGGAGTGGTTAACGCTCGTTAAACCCTTTGAAACCCTTTGAAAGTGGGGCTGGCTGTTGCAGACATAGGACCTTAGGGCTTCGGGCAGATTACCAGGAGTGGTTAACGCTCGTTAAACCCTTTTTTGAAAGTGGGGCGTACGACTGTGGGTCATGGCCTCAAATAAAATTACCGTGAAAGAATCCGTGTTTCAGCTAAAGGCATATATTTTTAAACCAAACTAAGCTAAAAACGAAATTGGCAGCTAAAAACTATAGAATTGCGTATTTATTTCGCAGATGGAGGCTTTGAAAGCTGAGTTGAATTGTTTCAAAGTGGCTAGCAACAATCGACTGCATGCATAAAGCTTTGTAGCGCGACGCCATAGCTGTAAAAAAAGTACACGGATTACAAACAAAAACGTCAAGTGTGACGTAAAAAAAGGGGGATATATGATTGAATTTTCACTTGTTAAAATGAACACGGATAAAAATTGATGATTTTTAATTGAAATATTAAAATGTACAATTGAGAAAATTCCATCTGTTTAGGTGCTGTTGTGCTTTACCAATCATATATTTAAAACGTAAAGCATAACAGCAGTTACAGCACCTAAACAGATGGATTTTCTCAATTGTACATTTTATTATTTCAATTAAAAATCATTAATTCTTATCAGGTGTTCATTTTAACAAGTGAAAATTCAATCATATATCCCCCTTTTTTACGGCACACTTGACGTTTTTGTTTGTAATTTATTTATAGTCTGTGTGCGCAGCTTGTGCTTATTTTAATGTACATGTTCATGTAATGTGATTAAACTCATTGCTGGTTAAATTATTGTTGTTATCATTATTATTAAAAGAATGAACGAGGCACGTGAAGGTGCCAAATGTTAGTTGATCTATAATCAGTTCGATTCCTTGTTTCATTGTTTGTAATGTACTTCTGGCTCAATACAAACATACAAAATTTGCTTAAAAGCAATCGTCAAAACCTGATTCTATCATAAAATATCATTGTTACTGTTTGTTTAATGAATTTTGTATTTTTTTTTCAGGGAACACCAATCACGTTCATTCCTACAACGGAGGCGAAAACCATGCCAACTGAGATAAAAACAATGACAAATACTGAAACTACAACGGCTGAAAGTCAAATGATCACCGTATCACAAAGTTCCAACACCGAAGTCAAAATTATGCCCAAGTCTGGCGATGCGTCTAGTGATGCCCAAATAATGATCAAAGCAGAAGATTCCGGAAGCGATGCCAAAATGATGACGAAATCCGGCGAAACCGCGAGCGAAGTTACAATGATGCCCAAATCGCAAGATTCGACGACCGAAGCCAAAATGATGACGAAAGCTGGGGACCCTCCAAGTGAAGTCAAAATGATGCCGAAGACTGACGGTTCTTTGGATCAGGCCACAATTATGACAAAGTCCGAAGATTCTGCGAGTCAAGCAAAAGTTATGACACCGTCAATCCCAGAAACAATGGGTGAGAAGAAAATGATGGTCAAAGATCTTGAAGTCCTGGCTTCTGAAGCTACAACAACTGTAACGAATAAGGACAGTATGACGAGCACAGTTCAAGTTGAAAAGAAGCCAATGGAAACCACAGCTGAGAACAAATTAGGTGACAGCCCCACTATCATTACCCCTGTCAGTCCCATTCCAACTGCAGCGAGTCCCACAGAAGTAAAAGCTGAAGGAAAAAGTGACATGGCCGCACCCACAACAGTGGTCTCTTCTGAGACATCTACAATGTTGAAAGCATCAGTGCCAGACACCAGCGATCGAGTTGTCATGTTGATAAAGGATGCAGCATCAACGACAGGAGCATCTATTTCTGCATCCTCTGTACCGGCAGCAGAGGCTACTACTACGGAATCGAAGAAAACGATGACTCCAGAGGCTTCCAAAGATATGGCTATGGAAAAGTCTTCCACATCCACTGATACAGTCGCTCAAAGTAATTCCTCCTCTGCTAGTACCAGTACCAATCATTCTTGAACTGTGTGACACAGATATTCAATTAGACTATTATCTGATTTTGCCAATGTTTGGGTAAAGTGAACCACAAGTTCTAATTTGGCTACCACAAAACGGCTTCAATTTATGCTAGAGCATGATAAACATTGAATCTTAAGATTCCACAAGTTCGTGTTGTTTAAATTTTGTGGTTTCAACTACACACGTCTGAAATTTTCAGAGGGACTCCAATGTAGAAGTAGTTAACGCTCTGGAACACAATTTGGAATCATGCCGTGTTGCACGAAAGTATTATCCTGACACATGAAACTATTCCCTTGTCTCTTAAAACCCTGGAACAAAAACTTACAACTAACATCCACTAAGCTCATAGAACCTAACTTCTGAAAACAACTTTATTTCTGGCTGTAATGGCACAAGATTAAATTTCAAGTTGCTGGCTGTTTCCTCAACTTTATTCTACTTTTTTTCAGCCACTCGAAAATGCATTTTCGTGGGAAATATACAGTAGGAACATTTTCTACAGCTTAAAAACCAAGAGAAAGGGTAAAAATATTAATTAATTATTACCGTAATTGATAATTACCGTAAATCGTTGGCTGGAGCTCTGTATTTAGAAAGAGTTAGCGAATTTTAATAAAAAATGTTTGAAATACTTGTTTTTTATTTATTATTATTATTTTTACCGAAATATTCCATTTTAAACAACTACGAACGCAAACGTACCAAAGATACAGATTAGTTCCTTCGTTTGACGTCCTAGAAATCGAGAGAGGTCGGTTTACGTTCAGGTGTGACAGGGCATTTACACTATCGCCCACATAACTTACAGCTGCTTATTTTTATTTTATTTTTCATTTTATCATTTTATAACCCCAATTACGGCATCAGAAGGCTCATCACCGGCAGTAACACCGTTATAATGTGACTTAGGCTAAAACACAACCTAATGCTTTACACACATACACACACACGCTCGCACTCTCTCATTCAACTCACAAACAGTATAATCGCAGGAACGTCAGTCGCCCACATCCAGTACTGCTTTGTAAGCCACGCGTACTGACACTTACCAACATTTTCTTTAAACTGTTAACCGAAGATGGTTAAACAATCGCTGGATCATTCTTCCAGTCAGGTAATGGTGACTCACTCAACTCACTCACTCACTGACAGAAAGTAGTGGAAGAAATGCCAATACCTCGTTACTGCCTTGTGAACCCTGTATACTTGACGCCTGGTCTACCATCGGCTCCATCATGAAGACTGCACAACTTTCCCCCCCTTTTTTTTTAACTCTCTTCACCGAAGATGGTTAAACAATCTTGGGACCATTTTAGACACACAATGATAAGTGCAGAAGGGCACGTATGTCCATTGCTTCAGTAATGCCTACGCATGACTAAGCCCTTGGGACAACTATTAACCTACTGTTATTTACATCTCGATAACTATTTCGTCTATCGGGATGTATTGTTTCGCAATGATGTTATGTAGAGTCCACCTTAATCCTCCAAAGCCGAAAAATTAATAATTCATCCGAAGAGGGCAAACTAAACACAATCTGGAACTTCTTTTCCTAGAAATTCACTAGGAACTGAAAAAAATATTCGACCGAATAGCTTCTAATCGATAGGACAAGAACAATTGAATAGTCAATCCGACTTCAATGCCAGGTTGGTCAAGTATTGAATGTCAAATTTCCCCTTAATCACGAAATTCGTTGTTTGTTGTTGCTAAATTGTTCGAGGTTCGGCCCTAACAATACACCGTCTCAGCTCGAGTGATCTTAGTCTGCAAATTCACAGAACATCAAAAATAATGAAAACGATTGCTCGATTGTGTCGTTGTAGCAACATCAACATAATTGTTTCAACGAAAAATTCTAATGACAATTCTAATTCTAGGGCTTCGGGCAGATGACCAGGAGTGGTTAACGCTCGTTAAAACTCTTTAAACCCTTTTTTTCTAATGACAAGCAAAAAACATCCAAAACAAAACATGAATAGGACCTTTTTTGGTAAATTGTTAATTTTATATATCCGTAACCAGTTTGAGCTCAATTTGATGAAGGATTTCGAAATTACAGGACAAAAACCATTTTTTTCGACGCCATTTTTGGCCGCCATTTTGGGTTTTTATCAATCGAAATAAAACCATGTACATAACGTACTTTTTACAAAGTGCAAGGAACATACTTACCAAATTTCGTTAGAATCGGTTCATACCTCAGGCCATAACTACGCCATAAAGCAGATTCATATAGTTTTTGCTGTAGATATACCTTGTAGTCTTTTTTAGCATACGTTGCAGTACAGTTACATATGGTTTATTTATATTTTTACATCCTTAAAATGGTGCTAAAAACCCGAAACTACCAAAAGGTACAACCGGGCCACGAAGAATGGGGCATACAGAAAATAATTCAGTGTTTTTCTGTAAAAACTGTGGCCTGACTGGACTAACAACAACAACAAAAGGGACGATTCCCAACAACACGAACGGCTCGGAAATCGTGGTACTGGATAGTACTATTTCAGGCGAGATTCGAAATATTTTTCGCTGACGTATTAAATTGGTGGCTAAATCATGATGATATGCCAAGTTTAAAAATATTCAAATAATTTTTGAATAATAGGTGATGTACGACACTGAATTAGTGTTTTAGTGTTACAACTCCACTGCTCTTACTTTTTTTATTTTCCAAGAATTACAAATAAATGTTGCATATTAATTTCCTAGCATGCGTTTTCAAATTTTCGTTACGCTGCGTGAACTTCCTGTCAGTTGTCGTAACCTAGGTAAACTGCAATGCCAACTGAATAGGACAACGAATCGTTAATAATACGCTGTAGTTCAGTGAACTCACAATAACATATGTGGTCCGCACTGACCAAACCAGGTTCGCTTTTGATGCAGTTACAACTGATGTTAAGCGTGTTGCTTGTTCGATGACGGAAGTTGTTTAGTTTTCTCCATCCTCTCTAATACACAATGTGCGCACGATGACGGTTTAGGTTTTTAAAAAGGTCACAACAAAAATGGTTTTTATCTTTTGCATCTTGCGTTTGAGTTGAAAATCATGCCAAACAATTGCAGAAATGTAAATGGTTCTTATGGTTTTAATGAAATGTATCATTTCAACGATCGCTGTTGAGTTTAACGACGTCATCTACGATGGCTTTATTATGGCTTTTACATTGAAAACTGACGAGAGTTCGACATCACAGTTAGGAAGTGCAGCATATTCAACTTATTCCCATAGGAAATTCCGCAATGAGAGTGCAACCAGTTTGCATGAGCACGGCATGTTAGTCCGGGAGCAGATGTAATCCCGTGTGCCCCTTTATTAAGCAAGCATGCGGGACATGTCAATGGCTTCATTTGAATGTGTAGCAAATGAAATCCGATGGTGGGTATCGAGCTTCCTGTAAGAGGGACACCCCATTTGAAAATCCAAGATGGCTACCGCACTGCTATTTGAAGTACGTTTTTGCCAAATAATGGTTTCCCAGAGTTTTTGGACTTGTCAGCTATTGGGAAACTTGTAGGAAATAAAATTAATAATAATAATAATAATAAATTTTCGATGGTATATATCATGACTATTGTACGTAGAGTTACAAAATTCAAGACGGCCGCTGCATTACTATCTCAAGTGCGTGTTTTGCTAAATAATGGTTTCCCATTACAGTTTTTGAAGTGGTCAGCTGTTAGCAAACTTGTAGGAAATAAAAATAACTTTCCGAAGGTATAAAACACGGTTATGGTACGTAAAGTTGTAAAATTCAAGTGGCCACCGCATTACTATGTCAAGTACGTTTTTGCAAAATAATGGCTTCCCAGTGCAGTGTTTGAACTGGTTAGCTATTAGGAAATTTGTAGGAAATAACACGATCTTTCCACATAAAATTCTAGGGCGAAAGATATTCACAGATTTATCACTGACTTATTAACAATTACACATTGGATAATCAAATGAAACCTGTTGTCAAAAGTAATATGGATCCATGTTACCCATGTTGGTATGGACACCTTCCACAAAATGCAGTCATAGAAACGTGTCACTAACACAATTTTGAAAATCGTTACGACAAAAGTCTCATTTTGACACTGGAATGTGATATACACAAGATTGCAACTATGTAATAGTGTTATATCTAAGAAATTTTCTAGACAACACTAGGATTTTAATGTAGAAAGCCATGATTGATGTTTAAATTTCCCATTTTGCCCCTTACTGCAAAATCGTGAGTTTTCATTGACTTTGAGAAAATTAGGCCGTTAACGATATTTTAAGAATCAGAAAACTTAATTCCAATATTCCAAGTTCTAAATGCACCTATGACGCCATTAACGTATCTCAGTCTCGTTGATGATACTGAAAAACTGGGACTATATCTTTTAATCGCGGGTGCATCATAGATTAAAAAATTTATTATTGTAGTTATTGCATCTCACCTCTTCCAAGCCTATGCGGAGTCTTGTGGTAGCTGCGGCTATTAATACGTCTTGTATCACTTTGCCTACATGCTGCTTCACATGTCAAGCTTGCAGACGATATTACCAGAAGGTTTGGAATGTAGCAAAACTGTGCTACCATGAGTGGAAGCTTGATTGACACCGCTATTCTTCTGGTGTCATAGTGATAGTGGCGTCCATCCCTTGCCCTCTTGGTGCAGAGTGTGGTTCTGTTCACTGGCCTTGAGTCGTTCTTACAAACCCCACAGAGACAAGGTCGTCCGGATCATTACCCTGTGTAATCCCAGAAAAATAAGGTGAAGGAAGCAAAGGTTTGTTTCCAGTCCAAACAACTTGTTTTATTACGGTAGGGATTTTCTCACTTGCCACTAAAGGAATACTGTTGTTGCCCAATGCCCATGGGTGATCTCTTTCTTCTCTTGCTAAGTTCTCAATCACTCGGTGAAAGTAATGACTAGGCATTGTACAATTACAGATGGGAAAGTAACGTTAAAGAATGGATACTATCATGGAGTCGCGCTGCACAGTAGGAAGAAAGAAAGCAGGTAAAAATGGAGGCAGTAGGACCGGAGACGTCTTCATTTAAGTAGGGTTAATCCCAAAACAAAATGGCGTTATGAATACACAGTCACACTACGTTACATGCTGGTAAAAATGGAGAGAAGAAAAAAGAAACTTGGACAAAGAGAGAAGAGTGGGAAATCCCATTCACTATAAGCAGATGGTAGCAACAAGGCAGCATAGGAATACAAGGAATTGAAAGAATGGATATGCGAATGATCATTGGAAAGGGAGAAATGCAGTACAGCAAACGAAAAGTAATATAACAAGAAAGGAATATGGTTTGGTCGGAGTCTACATTGTTACATTGTTGTATAAATGTTATTGTTACAAAGCAGCAAGATTTAGAAACACAATAGCCCAGACTGAAAGGATAAGGCAAGTTGCAAGGAAGCCCTGAACGAGTGAATTACCTTTGCACCAAGGTAAGGAAGCGGGAGTGACACATGGCACAGTTATGGGGCAAATGTGTACTGGTCCACACCCCCCTCCTTCAACAAAGGAGTGAAGGGCAAAGCCAAGTGAACCCTTAAAAATATAAAAAAGTCGTTCAGTAGTTATATGAAAGTTAAAATGGATCACTTCACTAAATAAATTTAAATCATTAACATTATCATAACTCAACAGTTAGTTTAATGCATAGAAAATATGCAGTAGTTTCGGAGAGGTAAAAATGGTAGAGAAGTAGAACCAGAAAAATTAATGGCTTGTTAAGGTTTCCCTCGAGGACTAAGGAAGAAAAGAACAATATGGGTATTAGAGGGGACTAACTTCGGGACTATACCCTGGAGCAGCTTGGAGTGGCGAGGACCAGTCGCAGGTTAAAATCATCATAAAAACGTTGAAGACGATCCTTGGAAACTGGTTGGGTGAGTAAATCGGTCATACAGTCAACACCAGCCCTACATGTCTGTACCATAAACCAATTTGAGATCAGTTCACATAAGAACCAAACCCTGCGAGCAAAGTGTTTGGTCTGCATATCACAATATAAACTGTATACGAGGTCAATGGCTGACTGACTGTCGAAGAAAAGGGGCAAGGGATTCTTTGCTGATTCTAATCCGTCACTTCCTGTGGTGTGGTAGTGACAGCGTATGGAGGGTATAAGTGGTATCCACCCCTTTTCTTCAACTAAGCAGGAAAACATGACTTTCCATGCCTTAAAATCATCAAGGCCTGTTAATGTGGGTATCCCTCTGTAGCTCATGGAGTGAGGTTGTCATATCTGTTGGGGAAGGCCATGTGCAGGGGGGTGGGGGAAGGGGGGCATGCTTATGCCATTCCCCGATCTGCTATCTGTCTGCTTCCTCAGTAGGGTAGTGATGAAGATGAGATGGAAAATTGTTCTTCCCAAATCGTATGGCACTATGCTGGGTGGACTTCTTCCAGGTCTTCCGTATTTTTCCTGGCTACAATGGTCCGTACTCGTGCTAGCATAAGTGTCAGTCTTCCTTGTGATATTATCAGAAGGCTTGGAATGTAGGAACATCATGAGTGGCAGCGTGATTGACGCCACTGTTCTTCTGACGCCGTAATGATAGTGGGGTCGATCCATGCCCTGTTTGTGCAGAGCATGGTTCGGTTTACTGGCTTCTTAAGTTTGCTTTTGAGGCCTTCAGTCGGTGTTGCAAACCCTATTTAGACGAGGTCGTCCAGATCTTTACCCTATCCAATCCCATGAAAATACGGTTAAGAAAGCAGAGATGGTTTTTTCCAGTCCAAACAAATCTTTTATTACAGTAGGGTTTTTTTCGCTTGTTACTAAGGAAATCCGCTGTAGCCTGTGGGTGCTCTCTCTCTCTCTCTCTCTCTCTCTCTCTCCTCTTGCTAAGTTACCAATGCCTCAATGAAAGTAATGACTAGGCATTGTACAATTTAGGATGCTTACTATTCTTGGAGTCCCTCTACTCAGTAGGGAGAAAGAAAGCAGGTAAAGATGGAGGTAGTATGAATGGATGCCTCCTCGTTTTAGTAGGGTTAATCCCAAAACAAAATGGCAGTATGACTACAAAGTCACACTACGTTACTCTATGGTAAAAATAGAAAGAGAAAAAAGAAACCGGGGCAAAAAGAGAGATGAGAAGGTGATCTCATGCACTATAAGCGGTTCGTAGGGATTGGGGTAGTAGAGTGGGTGGTTTGCTGGTTTTGCATCAGGTATCAGTCCCTCTGGTCGTTGGGTGGATAGGTACCCTAGAGGAAGGCATTGCTAGCTATCTTCTTTCCCATAAAATTAATTTTCTGCTATGTTACCTGCCTAACAGCTGCTATATTGACCTTGAAATTGTGAATCTCTGTAATTTTATTCTGAGGTCGGTTTTAATTGGGTATGAAACGGTCTTACTCGTTGACTGCAATCTTTCAACAGTGCATTGGGACAGAAATTGCGCCAAAGACACTCACCATGCTTTTGTTCCTGGAATTAATTTCACCACAAGGCTGGTGGATCATCCGACCAGAGGAAACAATATTCTCGAACTGGTCCTAACTAGTGATGATACACTGGTCTACGACCTAGTGGTTGGAGGCCTTTTTGGAAACAGTGATCACTGTATTGTTAGCTTTAAGCTAAACCTTTCAGCATATCTTCTTAGGTCTGACAAAGGAACATGCACGAGGTTGGCCAAGGGAAATATCAATTTTAATCTCCTACGTTCTTCTCTGGAAACAGTAGACTGGGACTCTGTGATCTTCAGGGCTCACCCTGACATTGAAAGCTCATGGTCTTGTTTCTCCAGGATACTTATGGGACACATTGAAGTAAATAGTGAACTCCCGCAACCCTTGGGTAGGGATAAGTTTTTTGTCCCACGTTCTATTATAAAACTGAACACAGTCGAATTCAGGCTCTGGAAGCATTACAGGTCTGATCCACGACCTGAAACACTGCGTACTTACAATAAAAGCTTATTCCGACATGACTGAATCATGGCATAAAGCCAGAGAAATTGCTGCTATTAGGGAGGGCAGCCACTCGGCTCTTTTCAAGCTTTATCGCAGTCGTACTTCAGCATCCCGAACCCTTCCAGCCATGAAGGTGGGATCTGAATTCATCACGGACATTGGTATATCTTCGCGTCTAATACAATCATTGACGATGGTGACCAAAGCCTGGAATTACTGGGATCTTACATTCCATGTACCACTGCTCCAGTTCACAGAAACTTCTGTAGAAACGGCCGTAAAAAATTAAAACCAAGTAAGTCTTGTGGACCAGATGGCTTATCGGCCTTTCTTCTGAAACAGCTGGGAAATGTCATTAACAGACTTCCTTCGGTTATTTTTTCGCGATTCTTTGCCCAGACTAAACTTCCACGTATCTGGAGTAAAGCTAACGTGATCCCAGTGCGAAAACAGGGTTCAGCCTTTGATCCACGAAACTTAACCGACCTATCGCCCTCACCTGTGTCGCGTGCAAGATTATGGAGTCAATAATCCGCGATGCTATTCTTAAATTCTTGATTGATCATAAGGTGATTTGCCCCGATCAGTTTGGGTTTCTCCCACTTCGATCAGCTACTCACCAGTTGTTAGCGGTCCTGGACCGGTGGACAAATGCGCTGGATGTTGGAATCCCCTCCGATGTAGTCTATTTTGAGTCATTCGTGTCGGTTATTTATAGGAAACTGCTTCCCAAAGTTGGTAGTTGTGGTATAAATGGTAAACTGCAGGGTTGGGTTTCGGCTTTCCTGGATAGTCATACCCAGCATGTGTTGATTGAGGACACATAATCGTCCTGGGTAAATGTACCATGTGGAGCATCACAGGGCTCAGTACTTGGACCGCTACTGTTCGTAATTTAGGATATGTAATGTAATTTAGTAATGTAAGCACAAATTAAGTTTGCTAACGATCTGAAGAATTGGTGCCGAATACATATCATCTTGGCTCATCCTCTGGTCATGGACAAAGTGAACAAAATTCATTCAGTGGCTCCGGTCCCACAAATCTAACTTCAAACTCAAAGATGCAACCAATTCATTTGTTCAGCACTTTACTAAAACAGGTTGACATAAACCAGATATTTTCGGAACCCAAACTTTGTTCCAAATACCAAATTATCGTACCTTTCTTAATCGTGAAACATTGTGTATTTCTATTTATTTCCCCCCACGTGCAGAACCACATCCAACCCAACACCACTAAGTTCAAAGATTACATTGAATTAATAAGAACAACTAAAGTTGACAAACTGTGCCACCAGGGAAGCATCATAAATCGCATATAAATACTAGATTCACTCGTAACTCATGATAGTCACAAGAAACACATCCAAGTTCCCACTAGTTTTAAATTTTTATTGTTTACGGTTCTGTGTTTTTAAAACATCCTATTAAGTTCTGCCATGTTAAGATGGATATTTTTCTTGCCACCCGACTCGTGACTATCGTCTGTTATTTGTCATTGTTTTTACTTACTCTTTATAATAGCTCTGAGATGAGCCGAAACGTCGGGTTTTGATGTATGTTTATACACTTTCTAGATTTCACTTTGTACACAGGAGCTTTTTAAGCTTAATCACATTCATGTGACACAATACCATCACTAAGGTCTTTTTGTCTGACATAGCCTACACATTAGCTATTTTTCGCCCCAAAATTATTTTGTTTATGTCTTTTTTAAGCAAACTTTTCAGCAATAAAAATATTTCGGGGGGAAATTGTCCGGGGTGATGTTGGCAACG
>JAHWFP010029949.1:33175-55769 GCA_023313725.1 Lithobius niger
TGGGTGGAAAGGCAAAATAGGTAAAAATGATGATTTGATTGGTTTAAAATTTAATTTTAACATTGTCTCGTTTGATAATATCAGAAACCATAAAAGGTTGACCATAATTTCAAGGAGATTTGGGGAAAATTCACACAAAACTGGCACAAAATTCAGTTTAGTTTGGTGGGGATTGGGAGCCATTTTGCTCCCAAAGTTGTGCACTTGTTGAGGAGGGGCCCAAAATTTTCATCTTGTACCCCTCTTTGGAAAACGCTAGTTGCGGCACAATGGGTAATTGGTTATGGGCCAAAATAGGCAGAAATGGTAGTTTTGGCCTATCTTTGACGTTAAATTATACCCATAGTTTTGAACAAAAAAGTAAATTCCGTTTAGTTACAGCATTGTTTACGTGGTTTCCGAGAATATCAAATGAGATAACGTCAAAATTAAATTTTGAACCAATCAAAGCCTCATTTTGGCCTTTTTTGCCGATTCACCCATTGGCGTACATGTGAAACTTGAACGCCTTTGTGGAACTTCAATTAAGACATGACCTCAGCGTGATGAAATTTTTTGTGTGTGGTAGTGATGCCAAACGTCAGCTTTTCCGTACTATTACATTTCGATTTTCGAAAAGGTTCTTTTTTTTTATTCCACCGTTCTGGACAAACACGAGCCAGCACAGCCGAGTGGTCATAGTGATCGGCTGCTAGTCAAGAAAAGTCGGCTCGAATCCAACGACCGCGTGATTTAAAGCCCGTGTCAGACGGCAAAATTGTTTCCTCCAGACACGACTGTCCTTAGGTCAGGAGTGATTTCAACTACATTTTGTCGTGCCTTTAATTGGTTGTCGCACGAGCAGATTTTTTCTCCGCTTCCGACTGAACTCAGGGTCAACAAAAACTCCATGTGGCTTGTTCGGTTTACGCCCAGCTTCACCCATTCTTCTGGCACGCGTGGTAAGCGTTCACCACTGGTCTCTATCGGTCAATTAGAAAAGTCGGTGCCCCGACGGCTGACAGTGTCGCCTGGTCATCGGGTCGGGACGACTCTTTAATTACTCCCTACTCGCGTCGTCAGCCACCACGAGCCTATTTACCCTCCCAAAACTGGAATTTAGTCGCGTCGGGAGTGAAAATCTTCCCGTCTGACATGGACTTAATCACAGCTTTGTTAATTACGAAAAAAAAGTGTTCGTAACTCGTATCCTTTCCTCATCATCATGCGATAAAAAGTCATAGGATACGAGTTACGAACACTTTTTTTTTTCCTGCGGAAGTTATCATGACCCTGGACATGCCGACAGACGGAGAGGCTGAAGCATGGGAATTAACCGCGCGTTGAACGACTCAAAAAAATATCATGCGAAATGAAATTATGACACCTATATCTTTGTATAATCAAATAGGTGTAGCCTAATACTCTACAGACGATACCTGGAATCGAAGTCCTACGTCAAGAACCTTGAGACGCCACGTTAATTTTTTTTCTAGGTTGGTGTTTGGGTGACCTCAATTATAGGCTTTCTACCACTCTTACTTCGTCCTCCTACTATACAATGGAACGACGAAGGCCTACGATTTTTTTTTTTTTCAATAAACAAGAAAATCATCTCCTTCAAAACTGCTTTCTTCCGGAACCACCCTCTCCCTCCCCCTCTCCCTTCGTTTAGCGAAAGCCGAAATTAGATCAGAAAACTGGTAGTAGCTGGTATGAGCTAGTTGAACCTACGGTGGATTCTGGGCTACCTGTTTTCACTCGCGCTTCTTGTTTTTTTTTCTTTTTTCTTTCTTCATTCTACCACTCGTTGTGAACGAAACGGAGAAAAAAAATTATTATTTTTTTTTTCAGTAAAGGGTGCAAATAAGTTGCATCAGGTACCAAAATGAAGCATACACGTCCGCAGGTCACTACTGTATTGCATACAGCATTTTAAAATTTTAAAATTTTAACATTTTCTACAGAATTTGAGATTTACTAAGTTTAGTACCATTTCTTAACCACCAGATGTTGTTTAAAACAACTCTTGCATTTTTCAGATAATACGTTTTTAACTGCTTATGCATTTTATGCATAAAAGCAGTTATTGAAATAGAGTTGGAGAGGGAAAGAGCTCGCGTCGTAACGTCACTAGGACTATTGTCTGTTTAGTGACGTCACGGCCCACTTGAGTCGTTTATTCGAACGGGTCAGTCGTATCACTCATTAGCGTCTGGACGGAAGTCCCAGAATGTCAGTCGATTAACCACGATTTTCGATGAGAACACGTGCCAGCAAATTGTAGGTTTTGTTATTGAACAGTTTATGATGAAATCGTTTGCCTATGAATGATTCTAGGTCCATGATCGAGAATTTTTCACAATTATGGATCCGTACGGAAAAGAAGTTGAACCGGAATTAAACTAGTTAGTTTCAGATTTCGACAACATCGAACAAAAAACGGAGTCCTATCTCTCATTCTTCTTTGGGCGAACCAATAAAAAAAAATATGGTAGCTACTTTGCCCTTCTCTGGTAACTGTCCCCGTATTTTGCGCATATTGACAATTCAGGTAGTTATGTCGAACAAATAGCTCGTGCTAATTAGGCAATCCGATCATTGCATAATCAGCGGAAGTTATCGGAATATCATTTAGTGTAACAGCTACGTAGTATCAATTCGACAAACATGAGCAACGGGGTAGTGCATAGATGTAGTACGGAGGAGCCCGGTTATTTTTCTGCAAGTTAAATAAGGCAGAATTCCAAATTAATTATACTATCACTTTCGATAGAAACATAAAAAAATAGAGAGCTTTAGCTGTAGAAGAAAAACAGAGATTGGTTGGTCATTAATGTAACTTGTCCTGAATCGCGCACTTTTTTTACTTAACAAAAGTTAACACGCATTACGTTTGACTGAAGAATTCTATTGCTCTTAGTTGGTGGTTAGGGCCGAGACGATACCTTCCCCTGTAAAATTTACAGCGGGAGAGATAATAAAAATCTAAACGACGTATTAGGACGCGAGCAGATGAGTTTTAAGATCACGTCCAACTGCGATTAGCATAGCGACGTGGGTATGACGAAGAGCAGACACGCGAAACAGCGATTGGTATTTGCAATAGAGCAGCGTCAAGTGACGTCATATTGGCTACGAGACACCATTTGGAGGTAATAGCTACAAGGTGCACTAGATTAAAAAATAAGGGGGAAAATGGCACTTCTAGTCAAGACAGTGCTTTGATAGCGGATTTCTTAGGCTTAAAAAAACGTTGTTTTCTCCAACAACAAAAATCGCGCGTTATAGGCTTAAGAAATCCAGTCTAATAGCATTGGCTTCAGTAAGATGACCTTCTTTTCCCCCTCCAGTACCGTGAGGCGCGACAATGCAATATGCAGGATTGCTCATAGTGGTTGTTGCTCCCTCTCCCCCTCCCCCTCCAAAAAAATTGAACGTGGCCGTATTTCATGCCTGAATGTTTAGACGTATTTAGTAGATTTGTATTACTGGAACCTATGTCGCTCTTTTATTATTCATTTAATAAGACCGGAATCGGAGCATTGGTTATGATGACTTGTACGAGTAGCCTACCATGAATTGAGTTCTCCGTTCTTCAACTGTCGTTTTACCTGTCCCAGCCCACATGTGAGCCGTGGGCTCAAGATTTTTTTAGCGTAAGCAGCTATCGTATTTATTTAAATTCTTGTTTCCTTTTCTGATCAATGTTTGTTCTTTTCAAGGAAAATATTTACGATACACGCGTACATGTTCAATCAGTTTGACACATTCTGCTAGCGGCATCCAGCTACAACATTAATGATACTAAAATTGGCAAATCTCAGCTATAGTGTCCGCGGCCTATCTTGAGTTCGCCCCAAAACGAACACAGATAATCGAATGTATATTTTTGGTAGCAGAGTGCCTTGTTGATATCTTAGATGGTTACAAAAACAATGGCGGCCTTCGATTAAAGCCGCTACCTCCAGGAAGACGTAGCCGCTCATAAAATACCTGCAGGACTCAAGATACGCTGCGCACACAATAGCATACTTCTGGCACCCCTAAGGTTCTTTTCCTCCCGTGAAGAAAAAACTAGTGCCTTTATTTCTGACTTTTCTCCTACTGGTGACTATTTCTTTCAGGTACAAATCCTCCCCTTTTTTGTATCCTCCCCCTCCTTCTCTCTACTCAAGGTAAAACAATTCATCAAAACTATAAAAATCAATCACACAAAAAAAGACGTCTCTTGAAATATAATACGTGTTTTAAAGAATGCAGAAATGACAGTAGAATATTGAAAGAAGCTAATGTTTCTTGGACTTGTCCTCGGATCCTGCTCGAGAACCTTACAGCGTTTCCTCACATCAATTATTGTGTGCGCCGTGTATCTTGTGTCCTGGAAGTATTTTGCGAGCGGCTACGTCTTCCTGGATGGGGTGGCTTTAATCGATGGCCGCCATTGTTTTTGTAACCATCTTGGATATCAACAAGGCACTCTGCTACCAAAAACATACAGTCTATTATCTGTGTTCGTTCTGCGGAGAACTCAAGGTAGGCTACGGACACTATAGATCAAGTTGCAGGTGTCATGAAGGAATCGGAAATATATTCATAGTAAAACAAACACATGGCGTCCCGGTCCTTCACCCACATGGCACAGGCGCCCTACCAAGCCAGTCCGTCTCTGGTTCTTTTTGTTGTACAAAATGCTGCGTGTGACTGATTTTAATTTTTTTTTTTTTTTTTTTTTGGAGCGAAGCGAGTTATGCAGAGACTCATTGTGGTTTCTTTGCCGCAGCATTACACCGTCACCACTGAACCGAAATTTGATGAAATTTTGTACGCCGCCAAAGCACAAACCGTACAGTGTCTTTTTTTCTTTTTTCTGTTTTTTTTTTTTCCAGAGCGGGATATATTTTGGGCCGGAAATTAAGAAAAATCTGTCGGAAATTGTTAGAAACCACTTGTTAAATACCGGTATGATGCGCGTTTTTTCGTCGAGGGGCAGATAACCCAGTTTTGGTTCGTGTTCCCTAAAAAAAAAAAGCAAAACAACAATGACAACTGGTATGCGTTAATAGTAATTGCGTAGATTTGACGTTGTATAAGCACGTTGTACGCACAAACAAAGAATGCAACAGAGAATTAAAACAATTCGGGTTCACCCGAACCATGCAACCGCAGCTTCGATCAACCAAAAAAAGGTTTCGTAGTTGAGAATAAAAATGAAACGATCCTGGAAAGAAAATTGTTCAGGTTTCAATACAAAAATGAAAAGAGTCGGGGAGAGGAGGGAAGGAGAGAAGGGAGGATCAACAATGGAGGTGCAACTACCCCCTCCCCCACATCTTCCTCTCCTCTATGTCGACATGTAAAAGGTCTGGCCCTATAGTGTATTTAACAGAGTTTTTAAAAAATGGCTAATAATTGAATTAGCCAAGTGTAAATCAACGTGAATGCCCTTGAAGTATTAATTCGGCTATACGGTCTCACACGTCAAGACCGACCCACGGAAGAGATGCATAGCCAACAGTCACCTAATTTCTCACTGCTGCAAATCCTCGAAGAACGTCAACTTCCCTGCTCACCTCATACTTGACTTTATGTTTTGGTTTAGCTTCTAGAATGCGTGTTCAATACCCCCTCCCCCTCATCTCCATGGTCATAGTGGTTGAGCGGTGGCAGAGCATAGCCTAATTGCCTAAAGAATGTGATGGTTGTGGTCGATGACTGGAGAGGGGATCCTGGCAAAGGTCCTGCCAGTTTGTGCCGAGCAGGTTGGCGTGAGGTACTAGTAGGCTTCCCGTGGGTTGCCCCCCCCCCCCCTCCCTTGCATTAGTGCAGTAGCTGCAGAAGTTTGCTAAATGCCTACGTCACGCAAACGTCATTAGCGCTAGAAGAACAAAAGAAACAGCCCCTTGGCTGATTGTATACAGAGCGCTACCAAACGGACCGCCAAAAAATGCCTGTTGCCGTCGTCTTGCGATTGCCGTAATCGTTCAACTCGCTGTAAAACGGTGTCGTAAAGGTTTTATTGGCGATCGAAATGAATCAATCGTATTTTATGGTTGTGTATTCATTACTTTAGCTGACTGCAGCTTTGTGGTTTCAGTTAAATTCACCATAACCTAACGCGGCCGTTTTTGCTTTAGATGTTCTGATTTTTAACGATGGGAAGTGGCCATCTTGTTTCCACAGCAGAGTTAGCACCTTTTTTGTTGCTGCATGACTGCATTTAGCACTGCACGAAAAGATGAAAAGAGACCCGTGCACTACATGCGGCACTGCAAATTGCAACTAAATTGTAAGGAAAAGAAACAGTCATTCAGCAAATTGCTTTAGCACAGCGAGGAAAAGAAACGCACAGTTCTTCAGCGGCCATGGGATCTCGTCTGGCAACAAAAATGGTGGTGATTATGGGTCGACTCTATACATTTTCATCCTGGGCACAATCTATATAGCTAAGATCGTAATATTTGTTTGTTTGTTTGTGTGTCTGTGTGTCGCCAGATTACCGAGATTCCCACTCCTAATTCAATTGAAGTCGCAATGGAAATCTCCATAATTCTTTCGTTTGTTTGTTTTGTTTGTCATCATCCAAACTGGATTTGTCTGTATAAGTAATATTACGAACTGCCTTTTCAACAAAGTTGCACAGTACTGATGATGTCTTTTTTTTTTCCAGTCACATAGTGGGAATCTCGCTAATCTTAATTTGTTTTGTTTGTTTGTGTGTCTTTCATTAGAAGTGTCTGTATAAGTAATGAGTCAAACTGTGTTCTCAACAAAGATGCACAGTACTGATGACGTCATGTTTTTTCCCGTCACAATATTTTCATGCAAACGGGAAATCAAAAAACGCTCTACAAACCCGGCCATATAAGGGGGAGGGGCTGTCCTAGTATTTTAACAATTTAAAAACGCAATATTTCTGCCCTAACATAGGGCACCGTCATCAGGAACAGAACACACTGCAAAATACATTTACAACACTGTTACATTCCACATAAAAACAGATTCTCAAAGCTCGTAATAATAAATTTTTTTTGGTTTCTTACCATGTTAAACACGATGGAGGTTTACCACCTAGCCAATATTAGCCGCCATTTTACCGGAAGTGGTTAGGGTTGGGAAGACCAGTAAAAGTTCAAATGTTTTTTAAAATATTATAAAATTAAAAACAAAAAACCACCACACCACTGGGTTTTATTATTAAGCTCTATTATTACATGCTTTGAAAACCTGTTTTTTTTATGAGAAATGTAACAGTATTTTGCAGTGTATTCTGTGCCTGATGACGCCCCCCCCCCCCTCCCCATGTGAAGGCAGAAATATTACGTTTTTAAACTGTTCAAATATTACGCCCAGGATGAAAATTTATGGAGTCGACCGGTAATCACCACTCATTTTTATACACAACAAAGCATCCTTCTCCTCACTCTTTCAACCTCTCGTCTGACTAATTCTGGACATGAAATCGGCCAACCTGCGATCATCGGAGGCAC
The DNA here is from genome assembly GCA_023313725.1 of Lithobius niger. Lineage (NCBI taxonomy): Eukaryota > Metazoa > Arthropoda > Chilopoda > Lithobiomorpha > Lithobiidae > Lithobius > Lithobius niger. The sequence goes on from JAHWFP010029949.1 coordinate 40,645, forward strand.
CTGGATCGAATCCCCGAGTTAATTCCTCCCTGCAATGGACCCTTTCTCCTTCAAAAATGTTTACAGTTTGCTTTACATGACGTAAGACTCCAGAACTTTATTAGAAAAACAATACCACCTATTTTCCATTCAGAAGACTCTACAGTAGTTATTAGTTTGGCCTTGACAAACACGTTATATTTTTTTATTGCCTTATACGTGAACGGGGGCGGGAGGGGTGTACAGTACAAAACAACACACATTTTGCAATGGATTCTAATTAAGTAAGACAATCGAAATAAAGGGAACGTCTACCTCGTTAAATAAGTCTGAACTTGGTTGGAAATGGCCAAATACGTCGCTAAATAATTAATACTGTATGGATGTTTAAGTGCAGTCGTGAACAGTAAGGGCTCGTTTACGCAACGAGACCTTCTCGCTGGCCGAAAGCTATTTGCTAGTCAACCGTTATTTATTTACGATTAATTTCCCGATTCTATTAAATGATTGCGGTAATAGACAACAAATTAAATGTATTATAAATAACAACACGGATGGATAAAGAAAAAAGTGCAACAGTCATTTTAAACATTGATACAACATTGTTGCCATTTCACGCTATTTCCAAAATTTGCTATTCTCGCTAAAAAAAAACAGCTTCTAGCAGTGATCAAACGACGGTAGAATAAATAGCTACTCGCAGCGAGAAGTCAAATCCAACATGGCGTTCATTTCGGAGTTCTCGATTCGAAGACCGGTATTCAGGAATCTGTCCGTCGTCTTGTACTGCAGTAAAAATTGTTTTCTTGTCATAAATAGACGCTGTCATGTTGCAAGCATCGTACGTCGTGTCGCGAGGCACGAGGAGAAAATTTGCGTCCGCGTTGTTGCCATGGTTACTACGTATAGACAACTTTGAAAGCCGCATTCTCCGACAAAGACGAGAAGCAGCCAGCAGAGTTAGTATTGACCAAGAAAAGCTAGTAAGCGAGAAAATTGTCCTTGCGTAAACGCGCCCTATGGCCGGGTTTACGCAACGACAATTTTCTCGCTTTCTAACTTTTACTTGGTTAATAGTAAATATGCTGGCTGCTTCTCGCCTTTATCGGAGCACGCGGCTTTCAAGTTGTCTATACGTGGTAACCATGGCAACAACGCGGACTCATATTTCCTCCTCGTGCCTCGCGATACGACGTACGATGCGTGCAACATGATAGCGTCGATTTATGACAACTAGAAAACAATTTTTACTGCTGTACAAGACGACGAACAGATTTCAGAATGCCGGTATTCGATGATTTTTCTTCGATTCGACAACCCCGAAATGGACGCCATGTTGGATTTTAAATTCTCGCTGAGAGTAGCTATTTATTCTACCGTTGTTTGATCACTGCTAGAAGCTGTTTTTTCAGCGAGAATAGCAAATTTTGGAAATAGCGTGTAATGGCTTCAATATTGTAGCAATGTTTAAAATGACTGTGGCACTTTGTTCTTTATCCGTGTGGATATTTATAATACCTTTAATTTGTTATCTATTACCACATTCATCTAATAAAAATGGGAACTTAATCGTAAATAAATAACGGTTGCCTAGCAAATAGCGTTCGGCGAGCGAGAAGGTCTCGTTGCGTAAACGCGCTGTAACACCTTTTGTACAACAGAAAATTATACACATATGTGAAAATAAACAGGCGTTGGCAATGCCTTGTTGACCGATAGATTTCCACTGATGAAATAAATAACAGTGCTATTGCAGAAGGAGAACGACGACGCCCACATCACAGTTTACCTTCCGTACAGCCAACAGTGTCAAAAATGGCGTTGAGACTTGTAAGGTTGTGTTACCTACTTGAATTTAATGACGTATGTAGTTGTATTTATTTGTTAGTTGAAAAAAATGTATGTACCGGCCTTCAACCACTGATGGAAAGAAGTGACGTATATACGTTCGTTTTATAAAGGAAAGAGGAAAAGAAAGCCAAACCCCGAAAATCACACGCTGCAAATACTGTCATACGGTGTCGAAGTGGCGTGAGCCGGATTCGAACTGGGAACCCAATTCGTCCCCAGATCACTGACATATTGACTTTATTGTTATGCCCACTCTTCCACTGGCATAAAAATGACTCACTAAGCCCGTTATTGAGGGTCACAGTAGTAACTAGGGCTCCATTCAGCCGAAAATGTTTACGGCCAAAGGCACTGTGAGAAGGAATGGAGCCCTAATCACTGTTGTGACATTAGTAACGGTTTCAGTGATTCAACTTTATGCCAGTGGGGAGGGGAATTTTCCATATGTCAGTGGTCTGGGGATGTCAGTGAAATGGTCACTGTCACTGTCACGCCACTAGACGAAACAAAAGTGCATAAAGGTTGCTTATATTATACTGCGATATAGTATATACTATACAGTATATGATTTTTCGCTGCTCGACTTGTTGTCCTCTTTCCGTTTTAGGGCGTGTTTACGCAACGACTCGCCTTGGCATTCACGCAGCTAGAAGCTAGAAATTATCTGAAATTCCAACATGGCGGCGATTTTAGCTCTGCCAGTTCTCAACGAAACGAGTCAATCATTGATTTTGGAAGCGATTGGAAAAATTGTTTTATCAGGAGGAATTATTTGTCTTACTGCCACGAATTATAAGACTACAAGCATTTGCTCGAACGATGTCGGATTTAGCTAATCCAGGTAACGTTGTTACCATGGCAATGATACCTTTGCCATCGCGATTAAATTCTCGCTACGAGAATGCAAAGGCGAGTCGTTGAGTAAACGCGCCCTAATAATTTACAGCGATTTGTTCATTGTGTGTATCAAGACTTCTAGTTCTGCTTTCCCTGAGTAAAACTCCCCCTAATAATGAATATCTCGGAATTCAAAATCCCTAACTTTGATAGTGAAAATCCCGGAAATAAAAATCCCTAATTTTGATAGAGAAAATCTCGGGAATCAAAATCCACAATTCTGATATTGAAAATCCCGGAAATCAAAATCCCTAACTTTGATATTGAAAATTCCGGAAATCAAAATCCCTAACTTTGATATTGAAAATCCCGGAAATCAAAATCCCTAACTTTGATGTGGAAAATCCCGGAAATCAAAATCCCTAACTTTGATATTGAAAATCCCGGAAATCAAAATCCCTAACTTTGATAATGAGAATCCTGGAAAGCCATGGTTCAATTTTTTTTTTTTTTTTTTGATCTACGAACTTAATTCTGGAGGTAGGGCACACATAATCAATGAGAATCAAATTGAATCAAGAAAATCAAGAAAATCAAACAGAATCAATAAGGAAAATTAAACTGAATCAGACAATGGGCAAAAAAAAGGGGTAATAATCGAATTTAACGCCCTTTTCAACTGCTAAGGTTATCGCGGGACGATATAGGTCAATTTTTCTGGTACCAGTACAGGATGACAAGCTCCTTTGCTCTGCTTCGCACCGCACGTCACTAAAATATTATTCTTTTCACATCCCCACATTACTCTTTTGGAGTAAAGAAACAAAACTGGTTGTGGATCGCTAGTAACATGCCAAGCGCACAGTGGAGCCAACATTAACTGGGAATGACGGGAACAGTAAATTTTTTTAGCTATCTGGATAGTGTACAGTTAGCACATTGGTCTAAGGGCGCGTTTTTGCAACGAGACCATCTCGCTCGCTAAACGCTATTTGCTAGTGACCCGTTATTTATTTACGACTACTTTCCAGTTGCTACGAAATGAATGCGGTAATTCATAACAAATTAAATGTATTATAAATAACATTGTTGGTGATCTGTCAATTGTCAGGTTGACAAGCAGGTGCAACGATTGGATGACTTGACCTCGTTCATTTGTGTTGTATCGATGAAGGGTGAAAGGATCCATCACGTTTTTGCCATAGAAAGTAGTGATATCAGAGCGAAAATGGCAGCCACCAAGTTTGTGGACTGAACTGTGATCACTCAAGCTTAGCTGACGACACCTAGGTGTCAGTTAAGATTGAGTGATCAGGGTTGGGACGGAAACCTTCTTGGCAGCCATTTTGGCTCTGATATCACTACTTTCTATGGCAAAAACATGATGGGTCCCTTTACCCTTCAGGGGTTTTTGTATGATATCACTCCTTTTAGTCCTTTTATCGTTTTGCTTTAGTGTAAGTATTGATTGTGATCTCCTGATGAAAATATAATTGTGAAACGTTTCTTGAACAGCCTGAAGAAAATCGTAACTTTGGTGTAATTAATTGTATTTCCAATAAAGTGGCCGTAGCATTAATTTGATTGTAAAACAACTGAGCACGATTAAATTAGTTTCGTTTAGTTTAGGTTTATCTAGATTATTTTTCTGTTTTTTAATTTTTTTTTTTATTCAAGGAGCTGTAACCCTGCACGGATTTTCTTCCCCATAAATAGTTTAGTAGACGACGATATATTTTATCCACCAAAAACCAAAAATGGTATAACAGAAGCCGCCAATTTTTCAAAAAAGGTAGGCGTTTGAAAGTACTGATATTGTTCAACCAGGGAAAGGCCACCGAGGTTAATCCTATTGGCCAAGTTCATCGCACCTACTAATAGTTCGAAAGTTAAATGGAAACTAGAACATTGATACCTTGGCGGCCTTTCCCTGGTTGAATGATATCACTACTTTGAAAGGCCGACCCTTTTTTGAAACTTGGCGGCTTCTATTATACCAGTTATGGTTTTGGGTGGATCTACATCTTACTAGTTCAAGGCTCGACTAGAACCCAGGGTTATGGCTAGTGGACGAATAAGTAGTTTGTAAGTATATTTTTTTAACAGCTTTTAAGCCGTCAAGGCCAAGGTGGAGAATGTTCTGGCCGCGCACAACCACGGTTCAGTCCACAGGATTGGAACGGGATCGTGCAGAAACCAGTACATTCTCCGCCGGTACTGGAACTAAACCAGTACATTCTACAACACAATGTAGAATTCACTGAAGAGTCGAGGCACACGTAGATAACCAAAGTCATCTGCCAGTGTGCGGTGGTGGGGAGAGAATTCGGAAGCAGACGAAGTTCCCAGCCACTAGAGGCATGAGCTGGAGACCAGGAATATTGTGCAACTATTGTCAGAATCGAATAATGTTACGGATAGTTGCTTAGGCAACGTAACATGGAAAGGGAGCCACATGGAGAAGGCTATGAGCTCCAGAATAGAGAACGTTTCCCTGCAACTGGAAATTACGCTGATCAGTGCAGAAACAATTTGTACCAAAATCTCCAAAAGTTGAAATGCCGACTCTTTCAAGGGGTATAGAAACAAAATCGCCTTAGCTCTTTGCAGAAGTATGGCAAGGCAGTAGAATACTCAGAAAGGCACCTACTCCACACTGTACTTACCTTCACCCAAACAGAAGAACCAGAACAGTGGTGGCAGTTTCAATGTTCATTTGTAAGTTGGAATGTATTCCAAGCAGTTCAGCACTGAGTTCGAAGGTACACATTTCGAGCAAGAACTATGGCAAGAGCTCGAAAGGAGAACTCGCCATGCTTCGAGCTCTTCTCACACCTTGTAAGGGTGCGTTTACGCAACGAGTCATTCTCGCTCGCCGAGTGCTATTAGCTAGTTAACCGTTATTTATTTATGATTAGTTTCCCGTTACTACTAAATGAATGCGGCAATAGAGAACAAATTGTATGTATTATAAATAACAATACGGATAAAGAACAAAGTGCTACAGTAATTTTAAACATTGCTACAATATTGTTGTCATTTCACGCTATTTCCAAAATTTGCTATTTTCCCTCAAAGTGCAGCTTCTAGTGTCGTTGCCATGGTTACTAATACACATAGACGACTCGAAAGCTCCATACTCCGGTAAAGGTGAGAAGCAGCCATCAGATTTAGCATTGGTCAAGTAAAAGCTAGTGAGTGAGAAAACTGTCGTTGCGTAAACGAGCCCTAAGAGCCATAAACAGTTATTACAAAACGCTAGGCCCAAGGCCTAGTAAACGAAGAAAAGAGACATAGTTTTTAGGCAGTGGCACCCAGAATTTAGAGTCTGCCTTTGCGGAAAAAAATCAGGCTTGGTTATTGTGGCCCTCGAAATCCTTACCAGGATGCAATGGATGGTGATTTTAGGACTGTATGCCATTTGGAAATATTGATGCTACTAAATGGGCGGCGTTTATCTGCTCACTAAACTGCTATTTCATCATCTGCGGGGACTTTAACGCGCACCACCCTCTCTGTAGTATCAACAGCACTCCTAATAGTAATGGAGAAGTCTTTGCAAATATTATGTTGTCCTCCGATGCCATCTTATTGAATGGCCCCGAGCCAACGTTTTGCTGATGATATGGAAATAACTATCAGGAGTCCCTCTTGTACCTGGTGTTGTGCTCGGCTCACTTGGCATTGTAACTAAAGAACAGGACTTTGGATGATACACGCGGAAGTTATAATATACCGATCTTGGTGTCCGGACTTGAAGTGGATGACCGTCTGGACAATCCTCCGAGAACTAAGAGCAGACAACTAGTATCAGGGGTTTGTTCAACTACACTGTGTGTGAGACACTTTGTGCTAGGTTAAGGTGTAATAAAGGGAATGGGAGCAAAATAAGGAGAAGTAACTTGAAGCCTCTATGGTGGACGCCGGAATGCTGCCAGGCAGCGGCGAAACGGAGAAGGGCATTCCAAAGCTTTACACGGCTTAAGTCGGACGAACACTGGCTCGAGTTCCAGCAGCGAGCAAGAGAGACGAAAAAGACTGCGAACAGCAAGAAAGGACGTTTGGAAGACAGTGGCCCAGAAATAGACCCACGCAACAGAGGCGCAGAAGCGTGGGCAATGGTATCCCTGGTGGCCCCCAAGCAGGCACTGGAATGGCTCATCTTATCAAGTGACTCGTTGGTGGCTGGTCAAGCAAGGGTATAACGTTCCACAGCCATTGGTAGATTGGACTCTGCATCTAAACCCAGACTGGGAGGATCATCAATTCACTTGTGAAGACTTTGAAATAACCTTGGATAAGTGTAAGGATGGCTCCCTGGGCTCGGATTCGTGTTACCTACACAGGCTTGCGGAGGGCATCCCCAGAAGATAGATAGAAACTATTGGAGATTTTCAACAGCGTATGGAGAGGGGCACAAGTTCCAGAAGCCTGGCAACACGCAGTATTGGTACCAGTGGCAAAGGCGGGGCGAGACAGGGACTTCATCACCAGCTACTCTCCCATCGCACTACTAGCCTGCAAATACAAATTTTTCGAACAAATGCTGGCGACAAGGATCTCCTGGGACCTGTAATACCGTGGTTGTAGCTCGCAAGATGCAGTTTTGTTCTTAGAGACCGCTATCAGGATTGCATGGTGAAGTGGTTCCATTGTGCTTGCTAGATGTTCAGGATGCGTATGATTTTGTACGGTGCATGTTGTGCGATCTGGCATATCAGAATAGACAATTTTCACCTTGAGGGAAATCCTTGCAAACAGGAGCTTCCTTAGTAGAATAGTGAGATTCACTTCCAAGGAACAGTATACTAGCAAAGGGCTGCAGTAAGGCAGTTGTCTGAGCCCTGTATTATTTGTGACCCTGATTAATGGCTTACGGAATGTAATTATGAGAAACATTGGAATGGCAATGGGAAACATTGTCACGTTTGCTGATAGTGATGACGTGGGGGTCTGGCTTGTGGGGCCATCAGTTGGGTCTTAGAAAAAGCTATACAAAGGGTGATACTTGCTATGGAAAGGTAGTTGGAAGACAGAGGAATGTGTTTATCTCTCGAGAAGTGTTAACTGGTGGTGTTCTCCCGAACTACAACCAGGAAGGCAATTGTAGGAGTAGCAGTTAGCTTCATATCTAGCACGTCAGGAGCCTGCTACCTAGGAGTTTGGTTGGTTGTATCTCGGGTTCGACGGATTCATCAAAGGTCTGGCACCAGGTGGTTTCGTGCTCCAAAGTGCTTCTGAGATTAGCATAAACTGTTTGGGGAGCGATGAGAGCTATGCCGAGTCCGGTGTATCTGTCCTACATCCCGTCTGTAATTGACTACCATTTTCCTTATCTTGCATCATTGGCGAAGGGGTACATTCAGTGCATACAGGTTGCAGTAAATGTGTGTCTCTGCATTATCACGGGTTGTGCACGTTCTACCCTAATTGTGGCCCTGAATGCGGAAGCATGGTGTACCCCATTAACGCACAAAATTAAGAACCTTCTGCTAGGATGCATTCTGCGTAACTTGGGTCGCAATCAAACAGATAATCTCAGGTCAATTTTAGTGGAATATCTGGTGTTGCCACTCAGCCATTTTAGGAAGCTTGGGGCTGCCAGTGAGGTTGTGCACTTGTATTTAACTGCATTTGCAATCGCTTTGTGGTACAGTCAACAATGCCAGCTTATGTCCCACCTTGTGCAACTATCACTGAGAACGTGCATCTGTGTAGCAGCGTGCTTGACTAAACCACTGCAGTCTTCAAACCTGTGTTGGTGCGGCTATGAAAGTGTCAAACTGTTTTGTGATGCTTCCTGTGATGATAGTATGACAGGAGGACTGGGCAGTTGGGCCCCGGACCTTAAGATTGCGAGGGTTTATCGAGTGTCAGCGTTGTCTGGTGGGGGAACTGATGGCGATTGCAATGGCTCTGAGTAACGCCAGTGACCTTCCACCATGTAAACTGCATGTCATCACGGACTCACAAGGTGCGTTACATTCTCTTAGAGGCGAGGCCATGAGCGGGAGCTACTGTCCATCGGCAGTGGTGGACATTTTCTGTTACTTGTTTGAGTTGCAAAGAGTGGGCTTCACTGTGTCTATTTATTGGGTGCCCAGCCATTAGGGTGTGACGTTGTGGCAGATAAACTCGCGGAATTGCACTTGAGGAGTGCAACTCAGTTCCTTCAAGCAGTGGTGTCCCCAAAGAACCTAAGTACTGTAAGTGTGCCTTCATGGCAGACGCCGGCTGGGAAGAGAACTGGTTCTCCAGCCGTGGTAGGGGCCTAATCTCGATTCATCTATCACGGTTCCGAGAGGCTTGAATGGGGTCCCCCAGAGGATAGCTGTATTGCTGTCTAGACTACTCTCCAGACTACTCTGTCTGGACCTCTCTCCACTCCATGCTCGGTAGCTGCCTGGTCTAGTCAGGATGGTATCTGTGAGTGTGGTGAGGGATGGGAGTCAAGGGAGCATTACCTTCTACAGTGCAGGAGATATGTGAGCACGCTACCTACCTTGCTCCAAAGATGTGTTGGACATACTGGGTGTGTACCCTCATACTGGTGCGAGAGTAGATTGCCACTTGGCAGCAACAGGAATCTTTGTATAGGCGACAAGCCGCTTGTGACCGGGGTTGCTGTGTTGAGTGTGTAGTGAACACAGTCGAATAGGGATAGCGTTAAATAGACCTAAGTAGATCAAAGTATATTGTATACGAAGTAGTAGGGCAGAAGGCCACCAATGGCTAACGTCTTCCGAAAATAAACAAATAAAATAAAACTGTAATGTGCGGAAGCGGTTAATGCTCACTGAAACCCTTTGAACGCTTTGAACTGTGGTGAGCTGTTTTGTGGTGTTGTGAGCGGTGTCCGGTTTGGGTCTGTGTTTTGGGTAAGTGTTGTTAGTATGTAAGCTTAATTAAGTAGCGTGAGCGAATGGATTGTAGTGCACCTAGGCTCAATAAAGAATCAGTAATCAGTAACTTAACGAAAGGTCTCCAGCTAGATTGTCCCTCTCATCGTTGTAGGGTAGATGACCCAGTTCGTGGTCCCTAAAAGAAAAAAAAAAGGAAAATAGATAAACTAAACTAGTTTATAGCGCTTATTTTTTTCTGTTTTACAATAATTGAAAATTAATTCATCAGCGACCATTAATTATACCCAAGTTAATATTTGCTATAGGCTGCGCAAGAAGCGATTTACAATTATTATTTTCATAAGGAGCTCAAAAACAATACTTTCACTAAAGCAAACCCATAAAACAACCAAAAGGGGTGATATCAATCATATCATACAGAAACCCCATAAAGGTACGGGGCCCCATTAGTCAAGTTTTCGCTATAGAAAGCAGTGATATCAGAGGCAAAATGGCTGCCACCAAATTTGGCGTCCCAACCCTGATCACTCAATCTTAACTGATACCTCGGTGGTTGTCAGTTAACCTTGACTGATCATGGATCGGACCACAAACATGGTGGCAGCCACTTTGGCTCTATTCGCTGTACTTTCTATGGTGAAAACTTAATGGGTCCATTTACCCTTATCAGGTTTTTGTGTGATAGTGATTTAACACAAGTATCACATATTCGAATAAACACCTTATTATTTTCAGATGTGTTAATTCGGTGCTTATTAGGAAAATAACACAGATGCATTTCAATACATGGTCAACTCGTGTTTTCTCTTAAAAATCATTAATTTTGTAGGAATACCCTCAAACAAATATTTGCTACGTCCGATGACAAACATATTCCTCAAATGAATCAAGAGCCTTACAATTTCGAGTGTTTATTTTTTTGCATTTTTAAAACATTTGTTGATTTCAGGGTTAAGGCTTGGCGTCTGATTTAGCAATCTACATCGATGTATGACTGTAATTATTATGCTCTATTCGTAAAGGGCCAGTACCCAGACTTCCACTTCAAAACAGTATTACGTAACTTCCTGACCAATAGAAACACGAACTTTGTATTCTTTCGAAGGCATGAATAGGATACACAGGGATACTTCCTGAGATACAAACAAGTGGGTCTGCCAAAGGGTTTTACAGACTTTTATATGCATTTCAAGGTTAAAATTTCTTGTTTTGGTATTTTAGCATTCAAGTACCTCAACCACTTCCCTCTGCGTATGCCACATGTTTTATAGCTTTTGCTTGATGAAGTTTGATCCCATTAGTTGGCATGCTTTAACGCACACAGCAGGCAGAATTCTTCTTTATATGATGCACTGCGTTTTGTGTGCAGTTTTAATCTATGAGTCTGGGCTTATTTACTTATTTATTTATTTTTATTGCTTTTCTGACATCCGTACATCCGTACACGCTCTCTATCAAATGAAGTTTTGGTGGTGACGTAATATCAGATCCGAAATGGCTGCCACCAAGCGCGCAGTTTGAACCGAGATTACTCAAGATGTGATGGACGATCCAGTCAATGCTAACTAGTCCACCTCCTCTATCAAGCACCCCTTAAGGTCGCTTGCGTTGCGATAAAATTGATGCTTGACTCGAAGTTTTGTGCGAATATCTCTAACAATCTGCACGTTGTTGGCTTGGGTCCCACTCAGCATAAAAGCAGAACTCGACGCACCAAAGGCTCGAGCCAGCTCTTGGCTGATTTCGACGGCAGGCATGCGAAATTGGCCATGCCCGTTCTGACTGCGTGATGAGATGGTGTGCTCCAGTGTGTTCTTTAGGGCGATGACCGGAGATGACCCGGAACTTGGAACTGCTGACAGTAAGGCTGTCGACGGCCCTGCCAAGGTTTTCAGATTCCCCTCCATTGTCAAAATATCAGGCAATTAAGTTGTTGACCCGGTATTAGCTTCTGCCGGTGAACGGCTCCTGCATCCCCAGTAGTGAACAAGAGTTAGTGGGCAATAACGATGGTGGTGACTTGGGCAGTGTTCACCTAAGTATACAGTGGCGTGATAATTGTATGGCTGAGGAAAGTGCCGTAATGCTTCCAGATAAATTCAGGTATCATTATGCTGAATTGGATGCACTGCGTGGCAGCTCACCCAAGTTGACCGACGGTGCCTCCTAACTTGGGTGAGCTGCCAGACGGTCAAGAGGTGTCGCAAGCCAACTTGAGGGTACCATTCTGTGGTGGTTGAGGAATTGTAGCAGCGTGTCTCTTGCTGCAGTTCCATGGCTTGATATCCCTTCACGCTTGATTTCTCGAATACAAGAGGAGTTATTGGAAGAGTAAAAAGGTTGACTCGTTGTGCCTGCAGGTAGACATCCTACGGCTGGCAGAGACAAAACTGCGACCAGGGGTTGAGTGATCGTTCCCATCCTGCGTGATATTTCGGGAGGATTGTACGATTGGTGATGGTCTATTGCCAGTACGTAGCGCCATTCCGCAAAAGCAAATTCTACTTCGAAGTGTCTCAGCTATTGATGCCCTGATATCAGATCTGGGTATCACGGGTTGAGTCACAGTAGTGGTGGTGCATTTTTCCACAGTATTCTCAACATGTCAATGGGACACTTGGCTTCATGGAGTCCCTCGACCTTCGAATGTGTGTGGCGAGTAAAATGCTCACCATGCTCTCTTGGACTTAAATATCTCATCAGAATCGAAAGGAGGACATTGTGGCAGCATCACTGATGGACCATGACTTGTTCTTCTGAATTATAGCAAGTCAATTTTGGCATATTGGCACAAGACTGTATTCCTGGAATCTATGCTGGTATAAAGGAAAGAAGAAAACAAGCCAAACAGCGAAAAATCAAACACTAGAAATAACGTAGTACAGTAAGCTACCTGTACTATGTTATTTCAAGTGTAGAATTTTTGTTGTTTGGCTTATTTTCTTTACAGTGATATGTGTTAATTTATTTAACCTGTGCTGGATCAGGTCATGTGCTCAAGCGACCTGGCTAGTAGTTTTACGATGGATGTCTCTGACGACCGCTGACGAAGCTACATTTCCCTTTACATAAGTGCAGCTGCATAGGTGGGAAAAAATCTAACTGACTGAGGACTAGTGCTTTCATGAGTGGTGAATTTTTGGACTTGGTGTTTAGTTGGTGAAGCTTTTTAGTCCTAGTATTCTGATCTTGGGGCCGGGTAAGCAGTAGGGTTGGTAGCACCATCCTGCTTGGTAGACCCAAGACCGTGCCTTGCAGTACACAATCGGAGACAGGCGTTTCGTTGTTTCCACCATTTTCTATTAGAGGGAAGGTGTTCTAGGTGCCAGCAAGTGGCTACTGAAGCCTGTCATGTGCTCCGTAATGCAACGTTTGACTTCGGGGAGACCTTTACCGCACCTGACCATTGCTGGCAAAAATGTGTTAATTGGTATCCCCGAATCCATCCGGCAGTCTTGTAGCCTAACCTGGCTATTAATTTAGGGAGTGCTGTGCTCACTAGCTGTGTAGATAAGGCTCTGAAACTTACTGTTACCAGGTTGCAGAGCCCTATCTACACAGCCAGTGAGCACACCACTCTCTAAATTAAAAGCCAGGTTACAAGACTGCCATTAGTTTGCAAATTTGGTAATCCAGAGTGTATTTTAATTTGTGTTTGTGATGAAAGGGACTTTAAAAATTTTAAGGCCAGGGTTTACACACACTCAGGCTGTAGTACTGAGCTAGGTAGGGGGGGGGGCTGAATATATGCGTTTGTTTGGGAGTGCTATGATTGCTACCCAGAAAGAAGCTTGTACAGGCAGCGTATTTGGGAGTGCTTCTACACACACTCATGTACACCTGTAGAAGCACTCCCAAATACGCTGCCTGTACAAGCTTCTATCTGGGTAGCAATCATAGCACATTACGGAGCCTGGTTCAAAACTTCAGAGTAACGGATGTCAGCTCTGAGCCTTGGGATACTACTGCAACAGGCTTTAATGTTGTGTACTGCGATACACTATGGCAACTTGAAGATACCACTTGTGATCGTGTGGCAAGTAGAAGTGCAAGAAGCAGGATGGCAATTTCGGCATGGATTACGCCTATGCAACAAGATACTACATTACAGCAGCACAAACTAGATTTGACACAGCACAGGGTTCAACAGCTTCAGATGTGATGGACTTAACCAACATTTTTTAGTAGCTTGAGAAGATATCTCCAGGACGGTTTGGGGTATCGACATGCGGTAAAAAGTGGTGCACAGCTTTCAAAAGCACGCTTCTAATGGTGTAATGGAAGTCGTAAACTGTCAACATTTTAAAATGTTGTCGCAAAAAGAGTGAAATGTTACCAGAAAAGCAAATATGAACACAATAAATTGCAAACCCATAGTTAAAACAGCCAAGTATATGCGTGATTGTTACCAACCTTCCCCCCTCCCCTCCACCTAAAAGAACTCGAAGGCTTGATAGACGAAATTGCATCCTATTGTCATGGATAGATAAGCCTACGCACATTTAACCTCACCATACTACCTTAATTCTATTAAAAAATGCACAGAGAGGGATTTCCATGGGATTTCACTTGGGAGTTTCCATAAAATTAAAAAAAATAATAATTTCAGTTTATTAGTACTAGAGCCGTGACCCCCAATCATACGTTTTTCAGCAATACATTAAGCAAAACAGGAAACTAAAAATAATACAATTCTTTTAACAATGTTGCGTGTTGATTCAGTTGGGGTGGGACGGGTGCGATGGGTCCACTTGTTTGCCCTTACTTCTTCTAACCCTACAAAGTTAGTAGTTGGTTTTTGGGCAATGCACACAATTTTAGCAGGCTGTAATATCTTGGCAACTGTCAAGAAAGTAAAGAAAAATAGCAAAATGGCAAGGTGGGTAGGACCAGTTCGTACACCTAGTTTTCCAAGCAGCAACAGTATTCATGGAATCCTAGTGCCTTATCAGTAAGACCCTGCATTATTTTCAATTCCACTGTGCAATAGAACTTAATTGCGGAATTCACATGATGTCACAGTTTAATGACGTCATACTGCTGTGGTAATGCGTTCTGGAGTAAATAAATAGCTATTATGAACAGGTCGCATACTGTTTGCGCTGTGATCTGTGTCCTGTTTTTGTGTTGGGCGATCTCCGCCGGTAATTTGAGCAAAATTCACTCATGTTTCAAATATGGCAGAAGTAGTCCATTACCTATCCACTGGTGTTATGTGGTGCCGTTTAACGACGTGTTACATTACGAATTACGTGTTACTACGTGAGCAATCGTAGTAGCATTCCATCACACAATGTCGGTGAATGGTTGTAAGAGTCTTGCCGTATCTGTTACACTATTTGTCCAATGCGTACGTGTGAGTAGATGCAGTGAATGCATTCCATGGAGGCTTAAAGACGGGAAAGCCAAAGGCTCACAAGAATAACTAAATACAGATGCAAACCTATTTACGTTGCCTTTTGGACTTATATGTCAGACTGCCTGAGCGGGGAATCGAACCCAGGACCTTTGAAATCAAAGGCCAAGGTCCTACCACTGAGCCAGACTGACAGCGGTAGGACCTTGGCCTTTGATTTCAAAGGTCCTGGGTTCGAT